>JAODAC010000012.1:1867478-1877538 GCA_027575185.1 Mimaenictus wilsoni | reverse complement strand
GATCCGGTCGGGGCATCATCATTTTCCTGACTTAAAACGATTTTAACGAGGGCGAAACGCGAAAAAGTGAAGTTTTAACGAAAAGTTTAGAAGAATATGTTGAAATATCGCACGGTACTGAGTTCCAGTTAGGCAAGGGGTTATGAAGTAGTGTCGGATAACGAGGCGGACAACGATCCGGTCGGGGCATCATCATTTTCCTGACTTAAAACGATTGTAACGAGGGCGAAACGCGAAAAAGTGAAGTTTTGACGAAAAGTTTAGAAGAATATGTTGAAATATCGCACGGTACTGAGTTCCAGTTAGGCAAGGGGTTATGAAATAGTGTCGGATAACGTGGCGTTGGGTGTGGGAAGGCATTAATTTTGATAACATTGCAGTGTCGCACACGGGAGCCGCGTTTAATTGACACCAGAGTAGGTAGATTCATAGATAATGAAGCAATCAAGCGACTCTTGCGTTATGTGACAATGAGTATATGTGTATGTATCTGTTCGTATGTGTGTGTGTGTATGTGTATGTATCTGTTCGTATGTGTGTGTATGTGTGTGTATGTGTGTGTATGTGTGTGTGTGTGTGTGTATGTATGCGTGAGAGGCTGGTGTCGGTTGCATTTTGGGTTGATATATAAATGTTGAGTATATTTTGGGAAGTTTGTAAAAGGTCGATAAAATGTAGGAAGGACGGAAACAAGGGCGATGCCGAAAACACGGGCGCGAACATTTTCGCCAATGGTTCGGAATAAAATCGCGCATTAATCATTCGCGGCTCATCCGTGTATGTGTGTATGTATGCGTGTGTGTGCGCGCATATGTGTATGTGTGTGTGTGTGTGTGTGTGTTTAGTGGCTATTTGTTTGTATGTGTGAGACTGTGTATAGGTGTTGGTACAACAACTCGGTACAAGTGCAGCATTCCGCGCCACTCTGCTCCGGCTGCGTTATTGATATACAACTAATAAATAAATGCGGCCGGATTAACGCAATACCGATAACTGCATTTAAATTAAATAATCAGGAATTTATGACTGTCGGCTGGTTTTCGGCGCGGCTGCGCGGATGTTTTTGCATTGTGTTTGTGTGTTCACGTTTTGATTGTTTTTATGACTAATATGTTGGACTAGGTTTAGCGGCTTATAAATTGATAGTAAATTTAGTGATTAGGTAGGGACGCATTGTGGGAAATAGAGAATTTCTTTCTTTACGTATTGATATGTTTTTGTTATCATTCGTTTGTTATTAACAACGTTATGGGTAATTACATTTAAGATTTACTAATTTTCAGTGGTAGGTTTTTAAAAGTTGTTACTTTGATGGTCTTAAACTGATATTTCCAATTTGAATTTTTGAAAGGGAATCGGAATATGACAAAGAGGAATTCTTACTTTATCAGATAGGATCTTTAGATACAGAATATCGGATGATTGCGAAATGTTACAGCACCAAATACGATCAGATTCAGAATTTATTTTCAAATAAAAATAATTATTTCAAAGTTTAGATGCTTATAAATCATGCTTAAAATTAAACCATGGCATAAACAATAGGATACAAGGAAACAGGAACTCTTCTTCTATCCACTTAAGTATGTTGTATTAAAATATATTAATTATTAACAATGTTATTGTTGATTCAATTTCAGATTACAAACAAATTTTTGTCATCATAAAGGAATTGCCATTTTCAAGGTCTTAAACTGATTGTTCTTTTTTGAATTTTTGACTAGGAATGATAACATAAGAAAGAGGAACTCCTTATTTATCAGATAAGATCATTCGATACAAAATATCAGTTGATTATGAAACGTTAGAGCATCCAAAACGATCAGATTCAGTAATTATTTTCAAATAATAATATCTATTTCAAAGTTTAGATGCTTATAAATCATGTTTGAAATTAAACCATTGCGTAAACAATAACATAGGTGGAAAGAGGAACTATTCTTCTATTTATTTATGCACTTGATATTAAGAGTTATTAATTATTAACAATGTTATGGTTAATTGAATTAAATTTGACCATATTTTGTCATCAGGCAAAAAAGGGAGTGGCTACTTTCAGAGCCTTAAACTAATTCTTCTAATTAGAATAATCATTTGAGCTTACAATCATGAGTAAGAGAAACTCTTTCTTCATCAGATAATATAATAAGCTATGAAGGAACAGATTATATAGAAATGATACAGCATCAGGAAAGATCAGTTTCATTTATGATCCCCACCTGAAAATACTTAATGCAAAGTTTAGATGTAGATAAATCATGAATACAATATTATGGTTATATAATCTATAGTATCATTCAAAAGAGAAACTATTCTTTCGTCTACTAATTGGATTTGTATTAAAATATATTAATTATTGACAATGATATCGTTGCTTGAATTAAAGATTTGTTAAAATTTACGTTTCCCAAAGTGTCATGCTACTTTGAAAGCCTTAAACTGATTATTCCAATTTCAATTTTCGATTTGGAATAACATCATAAGAAAGAGAAACTCTTTCTTTATCAGATATGCGTGTGATATACGAAATATCAGAAGATCTGGACACGTTACAGCATCAGAAATAATCAGATTCAGAAATTATTTGCAAATAAAATACTTTTTGCAAAGTTTAGATGCTGATAAATCATGAATGGAATTAAACCGCGTCATAACCAATACTATTATTGAAAAGAGGAACTCTTCTACTTTCTACTGCCGTTACTTATGTTTAAACATCTTAATTATTTACAAAGTTATGGGCCATTGAATAGATTGAAAAGTGGTTGATAAGTCATCAAAATGGAGTTGAAACTTTGAGGGCTCTGAATGTATAGAAATAAACTAAATTATCCTGTGGGAATTCTGAAACATAAAAGAGGAAGTCTTCCTCTCTTAAATCAAGTCCTTACTTTAGAAATATATTTCAATATGTAAAAATTACAACACCTCAAAGTGTAAATTTCAAAATTTGCGTTTTCGTTCTCTTGTTCAATTTTAAACTCCCTAAAAACATACTTTTCCTTTAAAAATTCCCAAATCGTAAATTATCCTCTCCTAGCGGAACTCTTTCGTAATCATTTACCAGAAACGCACTGAACAAAAATTGCAAATTGAAAAAGTTATCCTGTACCAAACTAAAAGTTGTCCAATGCACCGCACCGCAACGCACAACGCACTGGGCACAGAGTGCACCGGTATGAAAAGCATATAAATATAATCCCGATAATTAATATGGTTAATAAATCCGGCGCGCAGGCAATAAATCGCGTTTGCGGACGTGCGCGTCAAGATGGCAGAATTATAAGACGGGATGCGCTTTTCATGCTCAGTGCATGCGCCGCATGCGCCAGCAAAGCTGAACAAATACGGGTTACGAGCGTCTGCGCTTAGTTCACAAGTCACTTTCAAGCCTCCTGCGCCGACGCAGACGGCATGTGGCAGCTCAAGCAGAAGGCTAAGCGCAGCCAGCAAGATGTGCGCGTCTCGAGGCGCTGGAAAAAGGTAAAATAAAGAAACGACGGCAAATGCGTTCCGAAAGACGCACGCATAGTGGGACGATAGTACGCGGACGAAAATAGCTAATAACGAATTGATGAAATAAAGCTAAATGAAGATTGTGGATCCAATCAGATCGAGGTACTTACGGAACAGAGTGAAAGACAATGAGGAAGAAAGAATGCGTTTTGGGCTTAAGTTTACTGAAGAATTGAATATTTCGTTTTGGAAGATTTAATTTCGGATGATTATTGTTAGTTTTGAAGGACTTTTAGTCCATATTTTTATAGTCTGTTTTGGTCTAGCTGTAGTAAGATAATGTAAGATGAGTTTGGGTTACTCAGAACCAATCTAGTTTCAGAAGAACTTGAGATATTGCTTTTTAAGTTAAATAATCTTGCGATGAATAATTGTCGGTGGTGCCCGTTTTCTCGAAAACATAACGCTAAATAAACTTTTATTCAAGGTTTTACTCCTCTCAGCTAATATCTGCCACCATCATATGTTTACCCTGCCTACACTAGAGAGTCTAGACAATCCCAGAGAGGGAAGAGATAAAATATGTTAATTATTAGCAAAGTTATGGCTTCTTTTTTTAATTGAAAACGTTCCAAGTTTCTTGTTGGCATAAAAAGTTCCTACTTTTAACAGATTGAACGTATTGATCAAAATAGAATATTCACCTGGGAATAACGGCATATTAACGAGACATTCATTTTCTAACAAATATTTTTATGAAGAATAAAATACGTAATGATTTAGAGGAGTTACAGCTAAAAATAAGAGCAGTTTCAGAAAAGATCATTACCTTAAAATACATGTTTCAATGTTTAAATGTCGATATATCATGGACGGGAGCTGCTGGTTATATAATATGTAACATTATTGCAAAGAGGATGACTTCCTCTACCTATTGTTATTATTTGCGTTAAAATACGTTAATTATTGACAATGTTATGGGCCATTGAATTGAGAATTTGTTAATTGTAAGGTGAAAATAGATTTACAATTTTGAAAGGGTAAAACACATCGAACTAACCGGAATTATCTTCTTTAAATAATGGCAGATGAAAGGGGACATATTTCTCTATAAGATAGTGTCATTAGTTTTAAAATAAAGCTTGATTTAGAAAAGTTACAGGTAATTTACAGAAAAAACAAATTACAGAAAATATTTTAAATTTAGATTGCCTATTCCTAGTTTTAGGTGCTGATAACTCATTAAGAGGTTTATCTGATTGAATAGTGTTTAGCATCGTTAGAAAGAGGAACTTTTCTTCTTTCTCTTCATGTAATTAGGTATTAAAATACTTTATTGCAACTTGAGATGTTTCTGTTTAAATTTAAATAATCTTGGAATAGTCAAGAAATAAAGATTTACAAAGGTCAAAGCGGATTTACTATTTTGAAAGCGTAAAACACATCGAACTAAATTGAATTTCTTTCTATAAATAATGGTATTCGAAAGAGGACTTATTTCTCTATGAGATAGAAAGATTAGTTTTAAAATAAAGCTAAATTTAGAAAAGTTAAAGCTAATAGAAAAACAAGTTACAGAAAAGATTTTAAATTTAGATAACCTATTACTAATTTTAAGTGCTGATTACTCATTAATAGGTTTATCTAACTAAATAGTGTTTAGTATTATTAGAAAGAGTAACTTTTCTTCTTTCTACTCATGTAATTAGGTATTAAAATACTTTATTACAACTTGAGATGTTTCTGTTTAAAGTTAAATAATCTTGGAATAGTCAAGTAAATAAAGATTTAAAAAGGTCAAAACGGATTTACTATTTTGAAAGCGTAAAACACATCGAACTAAAGTGAATTTCTTTCTATAAATAATGGTATTCGAAAGAGGACTTATTTCTCTGTGAGATAGTAAAATTAGTTTTAAAATAAAGCTAAATTTAGAAAAGTTTTAGCTAATAGAAGAACAAGTTACAGAAAAGATTTTAAATTTGGTTAATCTATTACTAGATTTAAGTGCTAATAACTTATGAATATGTTGATTTAATTGAATAGTGTTTGGCATCATTAGAAAGAGGAACTTTTCTTCTTTCTATTTATGCAATTAGGTGTTAAAATACTTTATTACAGCTTGAAATATTTCCGTTTAAAGTTAAATAATTTGGATGTGATAAAATTAAGTGGTGCCCGTTTTCCCGAAAGCAAATTCCCCCAATAAATTTTTAATTTAACGTCGTAAACCTTTCAACAAAATTTCAGCTACTGTTATTTCTCTAGACTATATGAGATAGTTTTGGGTCGTTCTGCGGTAAATTGGGCAGGTGTTGAAGATCACAGAAAACTTATCTTCTTAGCAGAAGATGTTCTTAGAAGATCAATGCCAACTGTTCCTTTCCTAATTTAAACATCAACAAAGGAACAGTTGAAATTTAAAAGTAAAATTTGAAAGTTAATGAAGAAAATACAACCAATTTTTTTTTCTGAGGGGGGGGGGGAATACGCATCATTTTCACATCCGTCGACGCCGCAACACGCATAGATAAATCGGGTGGATCCCGGTGCTCTGTGGTCCTGTTATAAAATATACGCGTCGCCGTCGCGGATACTGGCGATGCATGTAATCAATGTAGCGGCTAATGCGAACACGGTGGTCAAGATTTATAGACTGCCGAGTCAATTGTAAACCCGTCGGACGTCGCGTCGCATGCACACATGACCCATACACCCATACACCCATACACCCATACACACACACACACACACACACACACACACACACACACACACACACACACACACACACACACACACACACACACACACCAATACATACACGATCATACCAACAACAAAAACACTATACGTATACCATAACCAATACATGCTCAGATAAACCCAGTCCTGGACATATCCACATTGCACTCAACTCCAAACACATAGAAAGAGTCTATTTACATGGGTTTGTATGTGTATGGTTATGTACGTATGTGTGTATATGGGCAATGAGTATTCCTGCATCATGTGCCGCTTTTTGCGTATTCCTCCATGGTGTTCCATTCACAGGCGACATAAAACACGATTCCTGAATGAAAACTACGCTCCGCGCCTACTGTGGCGGTCAATTTAGCAACTATTGGTCATTGTGGCGATTTTCTCAAGACCTGCTCCAGTCAGTGATAGCTATCGACTTGCAATATGTCGTGATGGTAATGAGTCAATTTGTTGCACGAGGGGACTCGCATTGGCCAGGCTTTTGTTTCATTTATTTATTGAGATTTGGTAATTGTTTATTCTCGGAGTTTATTTATGGTGTAATTGTACGTAGCACAGTAGTTGGAATTCGATGCCAAGCGATATGTGTGTGTGTGTATGTGTGTGTATGTAACATGCTAATTAATACCGAGGTAATTATTTATGCGGTGCTGCGTTTTAATATGGGAATTTAAGGCTGCTTAACACGCGATCTGAAGCGGAATGAAGAGATACCTTGATAGGAAACCTTCTTCCAATGGCTTTCAGTTAGTTACTATCAAGACTTAGGGGGAAATGAACATAGTTTATTAAGTACTAGTTTGATTTATATTATATTTGAGTCATTCTAAGGAAATGATTGCAAGGGAATCTCTAAGAAAGTTTGAATAGGCTTGATCTGTAGTGGACTGTCTTAGAGGAAGTTAGAATAGATTCATAGACGTTATTGGGTTTTGCAATTAGGTGGACTCTGTTCTTGATTGTCTTCTTAGAAGACTATTCAGACTGTCTCAGTTGACTCAAGACTACTTGTTTCTAATAGGTTTCTAAGTATCAGTAGTTGTTTCCAAGTTTGGTTAGTAGAGGAGGGTGAATTTCGTCTGAACACTGTACCCAACACATAAATAGGTATGGATTCACGGTGCAAAACATATCTCCCTCCTAGATGATTTCATGAAGGTTATGGGTATAGTGGGCCAGTGAGGGAGCAAGTCTCTTGTTAACCGCGACCAGTTAGAACTATTGTACTGTCGTAACTGCTCAACATGAAAGGGGAGCTCTCGATTAATTATGAACCTAAGGCATCGTTCGACTTCGGGCTTCTATGTCTATCCTTGCTTGACGAATATGAAGAAGAAAGGGAAATGAAGAAACTGAAGGAATAACCTGTCTCCGTTTATTACATGAGTCAGATAGAGGAAACTACGAAGCGAACCGACACGACCGTGGCGGTGTGAACGACGCCTTATAGGATTTTTGAGTAGTAATCCACCCACTTCCTCGGCTAGTAGGAAATTATTCCCATGGAGGTTGTATTTCAAACCTTTCATTGACTTGCACCAATAGATTATGTTCTCAGATGTCTTAGTTTCTAAGTTTGGTTAGGAGAGGAGGGTGAATTTCGTTTGAACACTGTACCCAACACAAAAATAGGTATGGATTCACGGTGCAAAACATATCTCCCTCCTAGATGATTTCATGAAGATTATGGGGTATAGTGGGCTAGTGAGGGAGCAAGCGCGTCGCCGACGCCTTCGGGGTTTCTTTGTCATATCTTCTGTATAAACAGGAGATAGGTGATGTTCCAACCCCTAAGAAAGATATGCCAGGTACAAAATATTGTCCAGCCGTGTCGCTCTCGCATCGAATATCACGCCTGCATATTTCCACAGAATCAAGCCGCCTAGAAGATTATCTAGATAGACAGTCTCTCTCATTTAATACCGCGGTCAGTTTCTGGAAACATTCGGTTCCTTTTATTGCACACTTCAAACTACGAAATGTGTAGCACTGTGTGTTGCAAACCCGGGTTTTCTACCTGGCCGCGCTGTTAAAAGAGAGAGAATGTCCGTCGCTCTCATTTTTACAACTCCTCATTGGGCAGTTGGACTGGCACTGGACAGTTCGTCCCTTCGTCCGAGCTGAGCTTGTCACGTCAGCGCATCGTTAGCGAGTCACAGCTGGCAATGCGCGTCGCCGACGCCTTCGGGGTTTCTTTGTCATATCTTCTGTATAAACAGGAGATAGGTGATGTTCCAACCCCTAAGAAAGATATGCCAGGTACAAAATATTGTCCAGCCGTGTCGCTCTCGCATCGAATATCACGCCTGCATATTTCCACAGAATCAAGCCGCCTAGAAGATTATCTAGATAGACAGTCTCTCTCATTTAATACCGCGGTCAGTTTCTGGAAACATTCAGTCCCCTTTATTGCACACTTCAAACTACGAAATGTTTGTTTACGACGTGTGATTATGGTATTTATGACTTGAGTCACTTTCGGGGATATTACCTGCTCCCGTCTCCCGCTACTGGGTGACGCGCGCAGTTGCAGCCGACTCGCGCGCAACCTAAAATTCTAGAACGTTCTGGAATTTCATAAAGTAGATCTGAAGTTATTCAGATTTTGCGTAAACAAATCTTGAGACCTCAAAAGAACACTCTGTCTAAATTATGTATATCTTTTTCTAGTTTGAAAAGGCAAAAATTCAAGGAAGCTATATTTCCTAGCCGGCTTTCCACGAAGCCAGCAAAAAATAAAAAACGCAACCACCCTTCCACTCCCCAAAAACGACATAACTCTCTGCGCCGCCACCAGCCGGTGCGGTGCTGTGTCCTACTACTCCTACACCTCCTCCTACTCCTCTTCACGAAAACTTCCCGACTTCCTCGAGATTGTATAAAGTATAATGTACAAAGAAGAAGAAAACCCCTAATGTAAAATCGATGGAACACCATTACAGTCGGCGGTGACTTCCAACCGCATTAAATCATTGCCCTGGCCAGGTTTTCATAACAGTTTTTCCGCGCCCGGAAAAAGAATGCCTCTGCCTTCTGATAATTCCATGATTAATGCCGTATCGAATTAAATTTAGATCATCCATGTAATATACATCCACATATTTCGTGTTTTTATTTTTTTATTTAGTCTCTAACTTCATTTTTCTGTTTAAGAAGCCATTAGAGATACCCTGCAGATTCTAGAACCTTAAAATTAGTCGTAGACTTTTTGAAAGGTGGCTTTCCCGGTTCCTGGGTCCTTGAGAGGCGGCAGAGTAAAGAGACGAAGGAGGAGTAGGAGTGCCGAGAAAGAGAGGAATGAGAAAGTTTATCTTAAAAGCCGATCGGCATTAATGTCTTTCTTGTTCTTGCCGCTACTCCACTCAAGGGCTGCGACAATATTTTTCCTCCGTTCGCGTTCATCATTTGTTTATCTCGAGCGTCGAGCGTCGCGACGCGTCGTGCTGATAAGGCCCGGAAAATGCTCATTTAATCCTTCAAACAAATCAAGTAAACAATCCTGGTCTTAACAACAAATCCACAAATCCTTTGGACGAACTTTGGGCGCGATAACAAACAAATGCGTAAAGTTCTCTTCTTGAATGTTAAATAATTCTGCCTTTATCTATTGCCTTATCTAATACTGTTCTAACTATTTTGATGCCATATAAATGAATAGGGAATATTGTATATTATTCCATCTCCTATATTTTTCTATGGAATTGTCAGGCAGTAATAATTGTGTGTGTGTGTGTGTTTGGGTATACCGAAGTCTACCCCGAAATCCCGAAACCTTTATTGCCCCTCTTGACTTTTCAAGTACGGTTGACCGCACCTTCATTGTTAAGTTAATCGTTTACAA
>JAODAC010000012.1:1845790-1857449 GCA_027575185.1 Mimaenictus wilsoni | reverse complement strand
ACATCTGTAAGGATTCTACAAATTTGACATTAAATATTTTGCTTCCAGAGTTTTCAGTTTTTCTTCATTTTTCAGTTTTTTATTTTTTATTTTCAATTTCATCTTAGCGTTTTTAAATGGCTGTCATTTGAATGCGTTTAGAGGTTCCGGAACAAATCTCCCTGATTTTGATTTTTACTTAGTACTCTAATCATTATATAACCGAATAATTTCATATTAAACGTAATAATTCGAGGAATTTGATGTTAAAGTTAACGAAAGTTTGCGAATTACGTTATGAAAAATGTCAAGCAAATTACTTCATTAAAATAGTGGTAATTGCCACAGTTTTGATTAGATTTAAATAAATTTTACAGATTCTGATAGTTTGTTAAACGTACGACATGGTATCAAGGGATTAACTTGGTAAACAAACTCAAAATACGTATTCAGCTGACAATGAGACTCAAACTGAAACTAAAACTGAAACTAAAACTGAAATAGAATCTAGAGAATTTCGAGTTGTATCAAAAAAAAGGTGGACATCTGTAAGGATTCTACAAATTTGACATTAAATATTTTGCTTCCAGAGTTTTCAGTTTTTCTTCATTTTTCAGTTATTTTTTATTTTTTATTTGGTTCATCATCAATTTCATCTTAGCGTTTTTAAATGGCTGTCATTTGAATGGGTTTAGAGGTTCCGGAACAAATCTCTCTAATTTTGATTTTTACTTGATACTCTAATCATTATATAATCGAATAATTTCATATTAAACGTAATACTTCGAGAAATTTGATGTCAAAGTGAACGAAATTGTTTGCGAATTACGTTATGAAAAATGCCAAGCAAATTACTTCATTAAAATAGTGGTAATTGCCACAGTTTTGATTAGATTTAAATAAATTTTACAGATTCTGATAGTTTGTTAGATGTACGACATGGTATCAAGAGATTAACTTGGTAAACAAACTCAAAACACGAGAAATTTGATGTCAAATTTACAGAATTGTGTTCTGTTACCTTTACAAAAATATATTCTTAATATATTCTCTTAAAATGTTCATAATTACCACAATTTTGAATAGATTTAAACAAACCTCACGGGTAATAAAAGTACATGAATTATGAAATAATATACGTAAAACATAACAATATATCAAAGTCATGACAATCAAAGATTTGCTGACAAAATTATGAAATTGTGAATAAACTGATCAAAAAGAAAGCCAGAAAGTTGCTCTGTAAAATTCGCGGTTACTTGAACGATTTTAATCATTCTGAAAATAACTCTACAGGTTCTAATAGATACTTAGATCTACTATATGCTATCGAGGGATTAATCTGATTATAAATTGTTTAATGCGAGAAATTTCTATCTTAAAATTTCCAGAATTTTGTTCTGTTGCATTTGAAAAAATCTCATTATACCTCTTTAAATGTTCATAATTACCATAATTTTGATTACATTTAAACAAACTTCGCGGATAATGAAAGTAGATGAGTTGTATAATAATATACGTGAAAGATAATTGCATATCAAAGTCATGCCTATCAAGGATTTGTTGTTAAAATTGTCCAATTGTGAATAAAATGCTTTAAAAATGGTTCCAAGAAGTTATTTCGTAAAATTTGCTGAAACTTGATTAATTATAAACATTTTTAATCAAACTCTTCAAATTCTAGCAGCTAAATAAACCTGCTTTATGCTGTCAAGATAGTAAAGTGATACCCAATGCACATTAGTGTCGTGTTTCGTTGAAAAATGGTTTGAAAAATGTGGATAATTATAAAAAGTTGTTTTGTAAAAACTGCTGTAACTTGAACAATTGCAAACATTTCTATACAAACACTTCAGATTCGTATAGATAATTAGATCTGCTTTATATAAACGAGAGATTTATTTGATGCCAAATGTACAAATGCGAGAAATTTGATGTCAAAATTTCATGTGCTTGAGGTATTAGCTCTAAAATAAATTGCTAAACGAACATATTTTTGACTAATGTAGTTACGTCAATTGTAATTATATTCAAACAAACTAGGCACTTTCTGAAAGAAGATGAGTTCGGCCGTAATAATAATAATTTAATATACTTTAAGTTTATTTAGGTCTCAAATATATAACTGCGAAATATAGGTTGTAGAAATTGCTGGTTTTGCAATGAATGTTTCAAAAATGTGCAAATAGTTGTTTCGTAAAAATTGCTATAACTTGAATACGTTTTAACATTTTTAAACAAACTCTTCAGATTCTAATAAGTAATAAGATCTTCTATTTGATGACAATAGAGTAAAATAATATATAGGTTTGAAATATGAGAAAATTGTTGTCAAATATACTCAACTCCGTTGTATTACGTTGAGAAAAATTCCTCGATAATTTTAAAAACAACTTTCGTAAAAATTGGTGTAACTTAAACAAATTTAAATATTCTTAATCACACTCTACAGATTCTAATAGCTAATAAGACCTACTATATTTTGTGCAGATAGAAAAATGACGCCAAATGTTGTAATACCAAAAGTTTAATGTCTAAACTTTAAATCTTTTTCGTTTCGCTGAGAAAAAGTTTTAAAAAGTTGCTTCAAAAAAATTGCCGTAACTTACACAATTTTTAATATATTTAAACAAAATCTTCCGATTCTAAAAGCTAATTAAACCTACGATATGCTGTCAAGTTAGTAAATTGATGTGAAATGTTATAATACGAGAATTTGAATGTCAAAAGTAAACAACTCGCAGAGGAAAATATTTAAAGCAGTCTCGTTATTTCAGAAAAACTGTTGTAACCTAAACAATTTTAAACAAATTTAAACAGACACATCACATTCTAACAGCCAATTAGACCTACTACATACTGTGTAGATAGTATAGTGATGCCAAATTGTATAATACGAGAAATTTATTGTCAAAAGTAAACAACTCGCAAAGAAAAATATTTCAAGCAGTCTCGTAAATTTTAAAAAGTTGTTTATAAAAAATTGCTGTAACATGAATAATTTAAAACATATTTAAACAAACTCCTCACATTCTAATAGCCAATTAGACCTACTATTTACTGTGTAGGTAGTATAATGATACCAAATTGTGTAATATGAGAAATTTAATGTCAAAAGTACACAACTCGCAGAGGAAAATATTTAAAGCAGTCTCGTTATTTCAGAAAAACTGTTGTAACCTAAACAATTTAAAACATATTTAAACAAACTCCTCACATTCTAATAGCCAATTAGACCTACTATTTACTGTGTACGCAGTATAGTGATGCCAAATTGTATAATACGAGAAATTTAATGTCAAAGGTACACAACTCGCAGAGAAAAATATTTAAAGTAATCTCGTAAATTTTAAAAAGTTGCTTCAAAATGATTGCTATAACTTAAACAATTTTATACATATTTAAACAAACTCATCACATTCTAATAGCCAATTAGACCTACTATTTACTGTGAAAGCAGTATAGTGATGCCAAATTGTATAATACGAGAAATTTAATGTCAAATGTACACAACTCGCAGAGAAAAATATTTAAAGCAATCTCGTAAGTTATAAAATGTTATTTCAGAAAAACTGTTGTAACCTAAGCAATTTTAAACATATTTAAACAAAAACATCACATTCTAATAGCCAATTAGACCTACTACATACTGTGTAGGTAGTATAGTGATGCCAAATTATATAATATGAGAAATTTAATGTCATAAGTACACAACTCGCAGAGAAAAAAATTGAAACAGTCTCGTAAATTTTAAAAAGTTGTTTCAGAAAAATTGCTGTAACTTAAACAATTTTAAACATATTTAAACAAACTCCTCACATTCTGACAGACAATTAGACCTACTATGTACTGTGTAGGCAATATAGTGATGCCAAATTGTATAATACGAGAAATGTAATGTTAAAACTACACAACTCGCAGAGAAAAATATTTAAAGCAATCTCGTAAATTTTAAAAAGTTGTTTCAGAAAAATTGCTGTAACTTAAACAATTTTAAACATATTTAAACAAACTCCTCACATTCTAATAGCTAATAAGTCCTACTATATACTGTCCAGAAAACGTATGTGATATTAAAAGTTACAATACGAGATATTTGATGTTAAAATTTTCAATGATGAAAAAAATGTATAAATTTTAAGTTTAAGTTAAGTTTATTTAAGTTGCAAAGCCAAACTAACGTCATAACGATGAAACAAACTTTCTAACTTAACTGTAAATTTACACGAAAATATTTGACTTCCAATTTCGGTTTGGTTTAATTTATGCCCGCCACATTTTCACCTCATACCGAAAATATGTAAATGCTTTGCGTTGAAACGAAACCACCACCAGCACATATATCCTCGTACAGCAGAGGCGTACGGCCAGAGATACCGAAGGCCCGAAAAACAGGAATTCCTAACCCAGCACATACACACCGACACTTTCACATACACGTACACATTCACTGGCAAAGCGCATATAAACAACGATAACCATACTCGTATATGTATACAAATATACATATCCTTGTATAGACACAAACACACACGCACACACACACACACACACACACATACTCAAACAGATATAAACAGGCGCATCAGGGGCATATCTCCGGCTTGGTATTCATACGGGTCCGTTTTCCAGCCGTTTATCACTTACTTGTTCTCACTTGACGCCCGATTAATATTGTGGCATGCGTACAACCACCAGCCAAGCACCAACCAAAAACTCTCACGAACCGTGTTCTGTCCACGTGAGGAAAATGAAGACACCGATGGTTACTTGAAAACACTAACAGTTTTTAGTTCCAAGACAATTTCGAATGTTTAAATTTTGTAGATTATACCAAAATCTATTATAACCAAGGGCGACTTGTCTATAACAATTTTTAAATTTGAATATTTGAACAGATACTATAGAACTTTTTAGAATTTTTTTAGAATTGAGATTTTTAATATTTTATGAGTAGGGGTCCTCCACTTCAGGCGCGGGGGGGGATCCCTTAAATTTGAAAGATTGTGTATGATTTCAATTTTCTGTTTACAAACATTTTTTGGAGTGGGTCCTTCATTTTTTTTTTTGGGGGGGGGGGTTACCCCCCTTGAAAAATAATTATTAATAAAGATTTTAAAGATGTTTTTGAAAAAATGGAAATTTAATTAACATGTAAAAATATTAATTAGCACGTTCAATAGTGTTAAGACGCCCAAGGCGACTTTGCCGACCCCTGAAACGTTAAAAAAATATGCGGACACATTATAAAACTTACATTGTAGGTTTAAAACTATTTTAAAGTATGTGTTCAAGTAGGAATTGCTGAATTTTGCTATCGAGTCGCCCCTGAGGTAAATAAATATAGGGCTACCCCCTTCCTTAAATTTGAAAGATTGTGTATGATTTCAATTTTCTGTTTAAAAACATTTTTTTGGGGGGGGTCTCCCATTTTAGGAGGTGGGGTACCCCCTTGAAAAATAATAATTAAAATAGATTTTAAAATGTTTTTGAAGAAAGAGAAATTAAATTTACATGTAAAAATATTAATTAGCATTTTTCAATGGTTTTAAGACGCCCAAGGCGATTTTACCGACCCCTGAAACCTTAAAAAATATGCGGACACATTATAAAACTTACATTGTAGGTTTAGAACTATTTTTTAAGAATGTTTTGAAGTAGGTATTGCTGAATTTTGCTAACGAGTCGCCCCTGAGGTAACTAAATATACAAAAGATATCGTAATAGAAAAGGGGTAGATTTATCAAGGCGCTAAGAGCGTAGATAAGCGAACGTCTTCATCGTCTTCGGAGCGTCATCATCATCATCAACGTCTCAATGCATCTCGTCCTCTTCCTCTTCGTCTCAGTCACTTCATCTCCGTCTGAACTCTCCGACTCTCTCTGGCTTTCTGACCGAACGCCTACGAATGCAAACGATTGAGATGGGGTTGAGGTTACGTGCGCGAGAGAGTTGAGGTTATGCTCGCGAGGAGACATATGACATACACGCCGGCCCCGTGCCCGACGCAAGTTTGGTGATGATAACGCGCTACCCTAATTGCTTTTATTAATCAATAAGCCCAGACGAACTGTAATTACTTCGTCATAACGTCGTCGGCGCGCCATCATCTGACGAGTCCGCATGTTTGCATTCGTGCTGCTTTTATTTGCGCTTCCTTCGATTTGATTAAGACATCCATCGTGTAATCGCATGGTAAAGATTAGAGAGTGATTCGCTTTCTTCTCTCTGCTTCTATTTCGTAGATTTCTATGAATATCGAATTTAATGCCTAGCTTGACTTAAGTCATTTTGAGTAGTCACTTAAGTAGAGCCTAGAAATGAGTAGATCTCCTTCGTGATGTACGAGTAGCTGCAAGCTAACCATGAATTATAGGCGGATTAATCAATCACTTAATCAGCTATGCATAACTATTAGTCAGTACTTAAAGTGTTGCTTAAGTTGTTATAGGTTTTACTTATAGTCTTCAGTTCAGTACAGTTGTTATTTTTGATCGTGAGGAAGTTCTGTATTAGATTAATGTATAATAGATAAAATGATTTTAATTATTTTTCTAGTTTTCAGTGAGCGCGAGTGCGGTTAGAATGGGTCCTTAGGCATGAAAAGCGGCGCCTGAGGCTTGAAAGAATTGCATTTATTCCCTGAAATATTTAGTAAATTCTGAAAAACTTATTATGCTTATTAAAACTTCTTAAAATATTATCAAGTTATTTTTTATGTACGGTTAATGACTTAAGATAAGACATGTTATTAGTGAATTTTGTAAGTTGTCTTAGGCTCGTTCGTTTATCATGTTTTAGGTTATGATAAACTTTTGTTTATTTACTGAAATATATTTTTCTGGTTTTTAGTGAGAGCGAATGCGGTTAGAATGGGTCCTTAGACATGAAAATCGCATGAAAGAATAGCATTTATTTCCTGAAATATTTAGTAAATTCTGAAAAACATATTAAGCTTATTAACACCTCTTAAAATATTATTAAGTTATTTTTTATGTACGGTTAATGACTTAAGATAAGACATGTTAGCAGTGGATTTTATAAAATGTCTTACGCTTGTCCGTTTATCATATTTTAGGTTATGATAAACTTTTGTTTATTTACTGAAATATATTTTTCTAGTTTTTAGTGAGCGCGAGTGCGGTTAGAATGGGTCCTTAGGCATGAAAAGCGGCGCCTACGGCGTGAAAGAATAGCATTTATTTCCTGAAATATTTAGTAAATTCTGAAAAACTTATGATGCTTATTAAAACCTCTTAAAATATGATTAAGTTATTTATTATATACGGTTAATGACTTAAGATAAGACATGTTATCAGTGGATTTTATAAGTTATCTTTAGCTCGTCCGTTTATCATGTTTTAGGTTATGAGAAACTTTTGTTTATTTACTGAAATATATTTTTCTAGTTTTTAGTGAGCGCGAGTGCGGTTAGAATGGGTCCTTAGGCATGCTATCAACTAAGATAAAACAAACATTTTAACATTAACTTTATCATTCTCTACGATTAAGAATAGTTACAGTACAACGTAATACGTTACATTACAATATAACTTAAGATAAGTCATCTTAACGGGTATTTTTGCATTTTTCTCTGAAATCTAGCAATTTTTTTTCTATTTCATACGGGTTGCAAACAGTTTCAAATTCTGCTGAAACTATTTTTAAAGTTTAAAGCTGCACATGAAAGAAAAGACTTCCTTAAGCGATTTTTCTCGTTAAATCCAAAAGATCTACAAAAACCAACACCGAGGCTTTTTCGAGGCCAGGAAGTTTTGTTAACGAAAATATCCCACACATGCGCAACGCTCGGAGCTTCACTCAGCAGCTAGGTCTAATTCCGACCGATTTCGCCGCTTGCGCCAAACCCTTGGACATGGACTAATTGCACGCCATTTGTCTATTTCACCTTGCATTCAGTGTACCTTTTTCGGAAACACGCTCACAATTACAGCCCATCCTGCCACGATGCCGAGCGTGTGTGTGTGTGTGTGTGTGTGTGTGTGTGTGTGTGCGTGTGTGTGTGTGTGTATGTATGCGCAGGCCAGCCTTACCTTTCAGGCGTTTTCAGGCGCTTTGCATTTGCATTCAACGTGCAAACATTCGTCCTTTTCATGCCTGCACAACGCAGATAATGCGCAAGCAGCCGAACCTATCACGGCGTGTCACGTCAGCGAATATGACATGAGCGGTGACGGGAGCACTCATTGAAAAGTCGTAGAAAAGGTACGACGGTTCGACGACATGAGAAATGCAAGTGAACACTCGAAAGAGGTGTGGCCTTGAGGTGAACCGAAAAAGGGCACACGTTTGCCAAAGGGGACATGGGAATTAAGCAATTTCGGCCGGCCTCTGATTCGCAACCTTGAATTATGCACGAAATTCTTGCGTAATTATAGCAAATTTGTCTATGTCAATATGGGGTTATCGTTGCTTACCTTTTCGAAAGGTAGACAACGCTCACGCTCGCACAGAAGATGTTGTACGAGTTGTAAGAATTGAGGAGTACCTGCTTTAGATATTCGTTTTTCGGGCGAATTTTGCGTAAAGTTGCAATCTTTCATTCGACATGCCGATTTATCAGTGCCTTTCATTCAAAAGGGCTTGAATCGAACGATTAATTTCTGTCACCTTTCGAAATTTTTACGTCCTCTACACCTTCTTACTCTTAGAATTATATATTTTCATAGAATATCCTCATGTTCAATTTTTAACTTCAAAAAAACCTTTTAGGTAGTTTTCCATAAATATCTCAGAAACTAGAAAATTTTCGCGCAATTTTATATCGGATTCTGATAGTTCATATTATAATGAATCCAAATTTGGCTATTTTAATTTCAATTTCCAATATTTTCTTATTTATATTCCATGTTTAAATAATTTTGATAGAGAATTGGCGTTTTTGCTTGAAGCGACCGTGATAGTTCTCTTTTAATTGCCCTTATCTCGGAAACTATTAAAGTTAGAAAGACAATTTTGAAGGCGTTGGAAAGCTCACATCCTATGCAATTATACAAGATCTTTCCCAATATAATCATTTCAAAACTTCCCATGTAAATGGTAATTTAATCTAAATTTTGGCAAAAAAAAAAACATTTAGGTAGTTTTCCATAAATATCTCAGAAACTAGAAAATTTTCACGAAATTTTATATCGGATTCTGAAAGTTCATATTATAAGGAATCCATATTTGGCTATTTTAATTCCAACTTACAATCTTTTCTTATTTATATTCCATGTTTAAATAATTTTGATAGAAAAATGGCGTTTTTGCTTGAAGCGACCGTGATAGTTCTCTTTTAATTGCAATTATCTCGGAAAATATTAAAGATAAGAAGACAATTTTGAAGGCCTAATTGCCTAGGATGAGAGGTTTCCACCTCTCATCCTAGGCAATTATACAGGACCTTTCCCAATATAATCATTTCAAAACTTCCCGTGTGAATGTTAATTTAATCTAAATTTTGGCATTCCCCTGGTTTTTACCTCAAAGAAAAACATTTTAGGTAGTTTTCCATAAATATCTTAGAAACTAGAAAATTTTCACGAAATTTTATATCGGATTCTGAAAGTTCATACTATAAGGAAACCAAATTTTGCTATTTTAATTTCAACTTAAAGTATTTTCTTATTTATATTCCATCTTTAAATAATTTTGACAGAAAATTGGCGTTTTTGCTTGAAGCGACCGTGATAGTTCTCTTTCAATTGCAATTATCTCGGAAACTATTAAAGCTAGAAAGATAATTTTGAAGGAGTTGGAAGCCTCTCATTCTAGGCAAGTATGCAAGACCTTTCCCAATATCATCATTTCAAAACTTCCCAAGTAAATGTTAATTTAATCTAAATTTTGGCATTCCCCTGGTTTTTACCTCAAAGAAAAACATTTTAGGTAGTTTTCCATAAATATCTTAGGAACTAGGAAATTTTCGCACAATTTTATATCGGATTCTGAAAGTTCATACTATAAGGAATCCAAATTTGGCTATTTTAATTTCAACTTAAAATATTTTCTTATTTAAATTCCATCTTTAAATAATTTTGACAGAAAATTGGCGTTTTTGCTTGAAGCGACCATGATACACCACCAAAATTTTGGCCTAATTTAGTAAGTACATTTTATGGGGAATCCAGAATTCCCTATCTCAATTTTTTATTTCAATATTTGCCCAGTAATATTCCATGTTTTACTTTTTTTTTTTTGTTACAAATCGACGTTTTTCTGGTTGCGCCCATGACAGATCTTCTTTTATTGTAAATATCTCGGAAACTATAAAAGCTACAGTAACAAATTTGATGGAATTGCAAAGCTCTTAACCTATGGAATTGTACGTAGCCACTCCCAACTTAACCCTTTCATAATTTCCCATAAAACATTGAATTTATTTATGTTATAGCATTCTCCTAGTTTTTTTCAAATATCTCAGAAATTTTAAAAGTTACACCAAAAATTTGACCAGATTTAGTAAGTTCAGTTTATGGGGAATCCAGAATTCCCTATCTCAATTTTTTATTTCAATATTTGCCCAGTAATATTCCATGTTTTACTGTTTTTTTTTGTTACAAATCGACGTTTTTCTGGTTGCGCCCATGACAGATCTTCTTTTATTGTAAATATCTCGGAAATTATAAAAGCTGCAGCGACAAATTTGATAGATTTGCAAAGCTTTTACCCTATGGAATTGTACTTAACCACTCCCAACTTAACCCTTTCATAATTTCCCCTAGAAACATTGAATTTATTTATGTTATAGCATTTCCTAGTTTTTTTTTCAAATATCTCAGAAACTTTAAAAGTTACACCAGATATTGGGCCAGATTTAGTAAGTTCAGTTTATGGGGAATCCAGAATTTCCTATCTCAATTTCTTATTTCAATATTTTACCGGTAATATTCTATGTTTTACTACTATTTTGTTACAAATTGACGTTTTTCCTGGGTGCGACCATGACAGATCTTCTTTTATTATAAATATCTCGAAAACCATAAAAGCTAGCGCAAAAGTTTTGACAGTGTTAGAAAGCTATCTTCTCAGGAAACACCACCTAACCTCACCCAATACAATTATTTAAAAATTTCCACTAGAAATTTCAATGTTACCTAAATCCTTAAAAATTTCCCACTTTCTCATAAATATCTCAAGAACTATAAAAGCTAGCCTAAAAATCAGAACAAAGTCAGATAGTTCCTTTTCCCAAGAATCTAAATTCCGCTCTATCAATTTCACATCTCTTCAATTTCCATTGATATTCTATGGTGTTTTATAGCTTTAAAGCATTTAACTGAAAGAAAAACATGCAGTAAACTCTCAAACATTCATCAACATTTCTATAATAAGAAAATCATATAACATCCAACAAACCTTATCTAAAAAAAAAACGCCTAATATAAAAAGTCATCAACTATAAGTGGATATCACCGGAAAATATTACAGCACACTGCTGGAGTTAGATTTCCAAGGCTCAGCAGGAGGCCAGAAACGAATCAAAACTCCCACAACAAGCGAAATAAAGCAGTAGCAATGATGTTACTCAGTAGGTGCTCAAATATCCAATAATCTTTCAGATTGTTACTCATTTCTTCAATTACTTGAAAAAAATCAGCTTTTTATTTGAATTTTACCAGATTTTTACAATTATTCAGTACACCACCTAATTTTACTCATGCTAAATTAACTAAAT
>JAODAC010000012.1:1822737-1835808 GCA_027575185.1 Mimaenictus wilsoni | reverse complement strand
ACGAAATTTATCACAGTTTTTTCTTTTTGGTATGTGCTGATAATGAGATCAAACTTTATTGTAGATGTCGCTCTTTTCCTTGGGTAATAAATTTAAATAACGGTTCTTTGTTTAGCTGGACTTTGCTTTCTCCTCCATTAAATTTAAATTTTCTGCTAGCTTCTGCTTCTCCTCTAATTTTTGAATCTCTTTGAATTTTCAAATAAATCATCTTTTAAAATTTAATGTCATGTTATTATTTGAATGCTCACTCATCATACTTTTGTCGTTCTGCTGTCAGTAATGTCATCAGTTTAAATTGATACATAACCTGCTTCTTTTATGTGGAGTTAACTCTGAGGGCCTTGTTGCAAAGAACCATAAATCAGCAAGAAGAAGAAGAAGAAACGAAACTGTTTATTAACATTTCAAAACTCGTCGCTGGTCGTAAACACCGAATATAGCCGATTACTTACTAGCGCCATCTAACAAATTGGGTTGAACTAAACAAATTTGTTTCAAGGTCACTAATATAACATGAGCTACTCTATCTCTGGATATTGCTAATTTTAAATCAGGTATTGACAACATATCAGACGCGAAAAAGTTATGTCATTACGAGGACTAAATGAAACACAAGTGTTTATTAATATTTCACAATTCCTCCTCGCTGCTCGGAAACATCGACTATTTACTAGCGCCATCTAACAAGTTGACTTGAACTAAACAATTTTGTATCAAGGTCACTGAAATAACATTTGCTTCTCTATCTTATATTTTCTCTGACTATCACTATCTCACTATCATTTTCAATGTATACAAAGTGACAATTTTATTTCCCGCCAAAATTTTTAACGACTGCTTACTACAAATTATAACCGATTAAAATGTTGAAAGATCTTATAGAACTTACGAAAAGTGAATAGTTAATGTAATTATTATAGAAATGTTCAATTTCTATCTATTTTATAAGAAATTTAAAGGTTGAAAGAAATTTATAAACGATTTAATTCTTACGAAATGAAATGAAATGCAATGAAATGCAATGAAATGAAAGATGAAAATGTTGAAATGTCTCGAATAACGGTAGAAGTTTTTGGTGAGAAGCCTCCGAAGCGATGCGTTTCGCTATTGTGCGTTTTCGGCGTGCGTGTCCCTTTTCGCAGTGTCAGAGCCCAAGGTTTATGACCCAATATTAACTGTCTCCAATAATAATTTATGTTAATGGTCCCCCGAGCCGTGTGTGCGCAGCCAGCGCGGGGCCCATCCACCGGTCGGGCGCTATTCGGGGCCCTCGTTTACGAAACACGTGTTGTCTCTCTCACTCTCTTTCTCCCCGTCGGTAGAATCGCTCTGGTTGTGGCTGAAATTTTATATAGGGTCTTGTAAAAAGTTTCAGAATTTTGTTCTTGGAAGAATTTAGTTGTGAAAATTTCTTACTATGTTAAGAAACGTGTTGAAACTTGAACAATTTAAGACATTCTTAAAATTTTTATTATTCTTAAAACGGGAAATGTAGCAGGAAATGTATTGAAAGCATGAAATACAGAAAACCGAGCGGGAAAAGAACTTTTTAGAATTTTTTGTAAGTCTTCGGAAAGAAAGTAAAGTAAAAAGTTGCAATATGTCAACAAAAGAAGTTAAAAATTGAAAAGTAAGTTGCTTAGTCATATATATCATATATCATAATAGAAGTTAAAGAAGGCGAGAAATGTAAAAAGCGCGGGAAAACACTATTTTAACTGATGAGACGTTGGTGTTTCGAGTATAATGTAACAAAAAAAAAACGTGTTGTTTAATGATAGGAAAGACTCTCTAATGCGTGTCTCCACATAATTTTTTAAACCTTAATAAAAATGTCCAAACGTTGAAACCTTATAAAGAATATGAAAAACAGGCTCTTAGATGCTATAGACCCTAGTTAAATCTAAATTTTCGATTTATAGAAGTTTAAGAAGAATGTTGTTGAACGAAATACAATAAAACAGGATCGATGCAATTATGATATAGCTGAAAAAGGCGGGAAAATTTTAAAAAATGCGGTAAAAGTCAAAATCTAGGCAGAAAAAGTATAAAACAGGCAAGAAGAGAAAGAAGAGCGAGAGCAAAAGTATAAAATAATGTAGGAAAGAAATAAAGGGCGGTAGCTGAAGCAGGTATAATTATCAATAAACGGAAAATACAGTTTCGTCATTCCTCACAAATAGTTGTCTAGTAACTAATTAAATAGAAAAATAAAAGACGTACAAAAATAACTGATCTTGGTACCAGTCTTGTCGATACGTACAGTGTCAATAATTAATTTACAATTCCTATAAAGTACAATATGAATGAGGCGTACATAATACATTAATAAAGTAGATAAAAGCAAAGCAAAGAATTTTAAAAAGGCAACAAGTTTTTTATAAATCGTGAAAAATTTTATTTCTCATAACTTTAAACTTAATTAACCTTTAAAATAACTCCCGAAGAAGCTCCAAAGAAGCTCCAGGGAAAAAGTTTAATGAAACCAAGGAATAATGGGGGAAAAACGCAGGAAATGCCAAATAAGGACAATACAAAATATGTGTAACATTTAAACGTTTAAAACAGGCGGAAAATATATTAAAGGAGTGGGATAGAATGTAAAAAAGGGAATAAATATTTTTTGTAGCTTTTGCAACTTGAAAAAAAAAAATAATAATATTTTATTTGATCCAGAGACCTGTCCATCGACCATTCTGGTCTTTCAGCCTTGATTTTATTGTTATTGAATGTGTTTATATTACATGAATTTATATTACATGTTTATTATTGTGATTGTCATGTGATGTTGTTGTTGCTGTGTTGCTGTGTTGAATTGTTTATATATATATACGGATTATTGTTGTGTGTGATGGTTTAGTTGATTTGTCAGCGGTTTTTATCCTTTTTTCTTGAGTGTTGAACGTTGTGGTTTACGCGTATTTGCGATTGTTGATTTGAAGAGTGCTTTTTTATTGTGCGGTTTGTATAGGTGTGGATTAATGTGAATTTTTTAGAGTTGTAATTGTGAGTAATGGGTGCCCACCCCGAAGACTCGAACCTCGTCCGACTGCGTGGTAGGCCCAAGCGCTACCGACTGTGCTGCCCAGGTGAGCTGCAACTTGAATTGCGTACAATCGATTGAAAATATCTTAAGAATAAGTAATTTTTTACTAATCACTAATAATAGGTAAAATTAGCCCACCTATGCACCATAGCTGGTAGTGCATCGGTCTACCACGCAGTCGGACGGGGTTCGAGTCCTCGGGGTTGGGCTCCCATCATTATATTCACAATTAATTCTCAATTAAAATTTACGCTAAAAATTTACATCAAAGAAAAATGTCACATCTGTAAAAATCTACTCATCGGGATGTATATTACCAATCGCAAAATTAGCGCAACCCAATGCAGTCAACACAGAACAAGGAACTTCTGTCAAAAACAACTCAACGCTCACACCTCATGGAAAAACAACTTGACAAGCCACAACAACATCAATAACAAAAACGTCGCATTACAATTCACATTGTTATAACATGTAATACAAAAAATAATAACAACAAGTGTCAACAAACTAGGCTGAAGGACCAATGTGGTCGATGGCGAATACAATATTATTTTAGGTAAAATTAAGAAATATGCCCACCTGGGTGGGCACAGCTGGTAGTGCTTCGGTCTACTATGCAGTCGGACGGGGTTCGAGTCCACGGGGTGGGCTCCCACAAGTGTGAATTAATTTGTTAATTAATTCACACAAAAATCCACACATTCAAATTCACACTACAAAAATCACAACAATTAAAAATCAAACACCAAGAACACATCAATCGCAGTACGCGCATCACACTACAATCACAACAACCAAAAACCACGCCACGAGGCATTCAACACTCAACAAGGATCACAACTCCACACATCAATACAACACAAAAATCACAACAATAACAACAGCACATTACCATGTATATAAAAATAAATAAATAAATAAACATGTATCCAGGCTGAAGGACCAGTTAGGTCGATGGCCAGGTCTGCGGACCAAATACAATGTTTTTTAAGAAATATTAAAAAAAAAATAAGAGATTGAAAGACACATGCAGGAACATTTAAAACCAAAAAAAAAACATAAAAATGAGTTAAAACATACATAAAACGACTTTTTGATTCTCATAAAATTCTCTTAGATCAAAAACCATTTTTAAACTATCAAAAAATATCTTCACTATAAAATAACACCTGAAACTATGTACAATTGCACAGAGTGAATAAATAGGGAGGAAAATGCCACTATTACACGTTAGGCTCATTTTAATAATATTTTGCATGTTTTAAAAGATTGAAGAAAAAAAACTGTAAAATACCTGAACATCTCTGAATCAAAAACAAAGAGGCCCTGTAGTATTAAGATTAGGATGATAACTTAAAAAAAAATGGAATTTTGAATGCAAATAACGGGACGCAAACAATAAGTAAACTGTATAAAAATGGCTTACAATTAGAATGCATAAAAAGAGCTGGAAAATGCCACTATTTAACGTTACACCCTCATCTCTTCACATACAACTAATCAAAAAAGCTTGAAATAACCTCAAAATATCTTAATATACCCGAAACAAAAGAGGGAAAAACAGAGATGGGTATACTTAAAACTAGGATGGTAACTTTTAAAAAATGACGGACATTTTTAATTATTGTAGATTAGCACAATTTACAACTTCCTACAACAATTACAACCTCTTAAAAAGGACTAACAATGAGTATTTATCTGCGTAACCTTTATTGGCATTTCTGTCTTCGTTGTAACCTTTACTATCTTACACAATTAAATAAATAGTAACTCAAATAAAACGACCAATATCTTATAACCAATATCGACCAATATCGTATAAATGAGTAATGAACAAAAGCATATTTCCATCGCCTGTCCGGGTAGCTTAGTGGGTGGCACCTTGGCGTATCACACCAGCGGACGAGGTTCAAGTCCTCGGGGCGGGCATCACATAGTGTGATTATTCAGACAACAACTTCACATACACACACACACACACACACACACACACACACACACACATGCAAACATGCACATACAAACACACTATTTCAAACTTTCAACTTCAAACCGAACATTCTTTGAAGTTGAAGTTGAAGTTGAAACAACATTCACTTTCACACATCCATACACTCCACACACACACACACGCACTCCACAACATCATATACATAAACAACTCACACTAATCAACAAAACAATTGTATAAACACAAAACATACTTGTAAATAACAACAATAGAAACAAAACAAACAAATAAAAATAATAAAAAAAAAACTTATCCATGTCGGAAAGACCCACGGAGGACGATAGACATTAAAATATGTGATATTATTATTATAATTATTATATTTCCATCTTTCTCTTAGTATTACATTAAGATTAATCTTTACTCATTAAAGTAATAAAACAATAAAGAAATAGACTGAAGAACACCAGAAACAAAAACAAAAAGAACCCTATAGGAAGTACGGAACCGTTGGAAAAGTAATATGAATCCAAAAAGGTGTTAAGGTCTAGAAGGTGTTATCCAAAAGTGTATTTGCAGAAACTTGTTAAAACAGAGGCGAGAAAATGCCCTTATTGCACGTTTTACTCACTTTAACAATTTAAAACCCTCTTAAAAAGCTTTAAAATTCGCCCAGGGTTAAAACACTTAAATTAAATAAATAATAACAAAAATAAATCGAATAATAACCCATATATAAATAAGTATTAAACGAGTTTAAATGAATATTTAGGAAAAGTATATACTTTTTTCTCTCTTATTATTACACTAAAATTATTATTTACTCATTTAAGTAATAAAATAATATGGAAATTGACTGAAAATCACCGGAAATAACAGGAAAATGTCAGAAAGGAAGGACGGAACCATTGGAAAACTAATACGACTCTGTACGGGTAAAAAACTATATATAATTCGTGGAAAATAGAGAAAAAAGGCGAGAAAATGCCACTACGACACGTTATACTCACTTTGATAATTTTAAAACCACTTTAAACCCATTTAATAAATGAGTATTAAAAAAAAAAACAAAAACAGGAACAAACTCATTGTAAATACAACATATAGGAATATGTAAACATGTCGGACAAACCGAAATGACCGATAGAGAATAAAATATATCTATTTTTAACTATTTATAAACTCTAATCCAAAAATTATGACATTAATGATAAGCCAACAACAGGACCCTTAAAACTAAAGATTTCAACTTTCACTTTCAAAAGTTTCAACTCTCTTTCTCTCTCTCTCTCTCTTTTAAAATGTTTGATAGTTTAATGTTAAATACGTTTGAAGGTTTTGTAAGACCGTTTGAAGGACAGGAAAGTTTCAGAAACACTCTGTATACACCTAATGGGCAATAACGGCCAGAAGGCAGAAGCGGTAGTAGGCAGAAGGCTGAGTCAAGGCAAGCTATGGCAAAAGGGGCCCAGACAGCAGAAGCCGGCGTGCGATCGCGTTCAGTGGCGAGCGCTCCGTCGTGCCCGTCGGCGCGCTGTGTTGTTCAGTTCCACCACACGGTGACGCTCCCAGAAACCAAGCCGACCGACGACAGTTGCCGTTCAAACCTAGTGCGATATGGAAGTGTTTGTGCGCTCCACGACGCCAGCAAACGCCAATTATTTGAAGACCTGTGCATTCCTGAACTAAAACTAAAGGTAATTTTTTACACATACTTTTTTTTAATATTTCCCATACAACTGAAACCCTTACTTATTTCAAATTAATTTATTTTCGTTTATAAACAAAAAATATAGAGATAGATATTAAATGTAGAGATAGGTATTTTAACGGTTGCAAAAAACATATTTATAAAAATTTTTTTTTTTCAAGCAATTTTAGGTTTTTGAATGTTAATTATAATTTAAAGTTATACAACTACAATGTTATTACAATTTGTGCGGTTTTTGCATGATAAAATCGTGTGCAAGTCTACACAAGGTGCAAAGTTGTTAAGCACGCAAGCACGCATTGGCATTCACGCGAAAATATTGCACATCTGTCCCTTTAAACCCGTAATTTTTTACTTTTTCGCTCAAAAGATGCGCAACTGCAGTATATTTATACATTTTCAACACTTTAATTACTCACGCAGTCTTAACAAGAGTTCAGATAATTTATTGATGTTTGTGGAAGCATCGTGTACGTTCGTTAATTAAAAAATAAATTAGCATAATTCACGCATTGGCGTTGGTGAAACGTTGCCAGGCCGAAATTTCGGGTGGTACACGCCGTCGGCGTGTACGAGAGGAAAATCAATGTTAGTTTGCGTTTGCGTCCCGTTGGGAAAAATCCTTTCCGGGTGGATTTGCGCCATTCGAGTCGCCGCCGAGGAAAACCTCCCCTCAATTCTCTCGCATCTCTCTCTCTCTCTCGGTCTCTAGGTCTCTCTCTCTCTCTCTCACACACAAACGCTTTCTCTGTGAGTGTGTCTCTTTCTGTAGGCATCTCTCTTTTAACACGTATTCTCTGCATTTATCCCTCTCTTAGCGACTTTCCCTCTCTGTGTGTATGTGTATGTGTATGTGTGTGTGTGTGTGTGTGTGTGTGTGTGTGTGTATCCCGGACTTTCCCTGCGTTATTCAGAAGAGTGCGATGAGCAGGGAGCAAGTTTCAACGACATTGAGGGCCTGGCCTGGCAACCAGGACGCTCGAAGGGTGAGACAATGTCCCTCGGTGAGATTCTAGTTTGAACAGCGTCGGCGTATTGCTGTAGGGTGCGAAAATCACAAATTTTCCGGGACGCGCATGCGCGCTCTACGTAGAATTACGTAGAAATATTGAATTCTTTAAAGGTTTTAGAAGATTTTTTCGAGGTTTTTATAAGTTTTTCGGGCTCTTTATAGGACTTTAGAGGTTTTCAGAGGTTTAAAGAGTTTTAGAAAGGGTAGTTTCATCAGTTCTTCAGGGTTTTGGAGGCTAGATTAAAATAAATTGAGGTTAAACATTGAAAGTGAAATGCAGTCAAGTGAAGATGTTAGGAAAGATTAATGATCGCTTGTTCAGTGAGCGACGAGGCATGTATTCATTCATAGCACTTCCTGACAAATCATTTTGCTGATCTGATCAACTGTATAAACTTCATACTAGAGTAGTAAATAAATTTGCTCAACTTTAAAACTCTCAAAAAATATATGTAAATGTCATTAAATATTTATAACATTATAATATTGTTAACACATTCCTTTATATCATCTAAACAGCATTTTTTCATATTTTTTATCGCAGTATTGTTACTTTTATTAATTTCTGGATTAATTCCTTTACAGTGGTTGAAAGATGGAATAGAATTAAAAGTTTATTAGGTATCAAAAGTATATTATTTTTTAAACACTCCTAGTGACGGCTACGCAAGTGATATAAAATCAGGAATGATATCATTTTATAAAAAATTAAATTCTCTTCATAACTGTTTTATAACATTAATCTTTCGTCTATTAAATATTGTGGTACAACTGTTGAAAACAGGGGAAAATAAAATGTTTGTAAGGTTTTAGAACATATGTTTTTTTATATAAACACTCCTAGTAAATGCCACAAGAATGATGCAAAATTGTTATTAGCAGCATTTTATAGAGTAGCAGATTCTCTTTCCTATGATATCCTATGTCGCTTGTTCAGTGAGCGACGAGGCATGTATTCATTTATAATAGTTCCTGACAAATCATCTTGCTGATCTGATCAACTGTATAAACTTCATACTAGAGTAGTAAATAAATTTACACAACTCTAAAACTCTAAAAAAAGTATGTAAAAGACATTTGTAACAACATTTATAAAATTATAATATTGTTAACACATTCATTTATATCATCTAAACACCATTTTTTCATATTTTTATCACAATATTGTTACTTTTATTAATTCCTGGAGTATAGAGGTTGAAAGATGGAATAGAATTAAAAGTTTATGAGGTATCAAAAGTATATTAATTTTTAAACGCTCCTAGTGACGGCTATGCAAGTGATATAAAATCAGGAATAATATCATTTTATAAAAAATGAAATTCTCTTCATAACTGTTTTATAACATTAATCTTTCGTCTATTAAATATTGTGGTACAACTGTTGAAAACAGGGGAAAATAAAATGTTTATAAGGTTTTAGAAAATGTTTTTTTTTTTTAAACACTCCTAGTGACGGCTACGCAAGTGATATAAAATCAGGAATGGTATCATTTTATAAAAAATGAAATTCTCTACATTATTGTTTTATAACATTAATCTTTCCTCTATTTATTATTGCGGTACAACTGTTCAAAACAGGGGAAAATAAAATGTTTATAAAGTTTTAGAAAATATGTTTTTTATATAAACACTCCTAGTGAATGCTACAAGAATGATACAAAACTGTTATTAGCAGCATTTTATAGAGTGGGAAATTCTCTTTCCTATGATATCCTATATCGCTTGTTCAGTGAGTGACGAGGCACGTATTCATTCATAGTTGTTCCTGACAAATCATTTTGCTGATCTGATCAACTGTATAAACTTCATACTAGAGTAGTAAATAAATTTGCTCAACTCTAAAATTCTAAAAAAATATATGTAATAGTCATTAAACATTCATAACATTATAATAATACTTGTAACATATTCTTTTATATCATCTAAACACCATTTTTTCATATTTTTAACACAGTATTGTTACTTTTATTAATTCCTGGAGTACAGAGGTTGAAAGATGGAATAGAATTAAACGTTTATTAGGTATCAAAAGTATATTATTTTTTAAACACTCCTAGTGGCCGATACGGAAGTGATATAAAATCAGGAATGATATCATTTTATAAAGAATGAAATTCTCTTCATAATTGTTTTATAACATTAATCTTTCCTCTATTAAATTTTGTGGTATAACTGTTGAAAACAGGGGAAAATAAAATGTTTATAAGGCTTTAAAAAATATGTTATTTTTTTAAACACTCCTAGTGACGGCTACGCAAGTGATATAAAATCAGGAATGATATCATTTTACAAAAAATGAAATTCTCTACAGTACTGTTTTATAACATTAAGCTTTCCTCTATTTATTATTGCGGTACAACTGTTTAAAACAAGGGAAAATAAAATGTTTATAAGGCTTTAAAAAATATGTTATTTTTTTAAACACTCCTAGTGACGGATACGCAAGTGATATAAAATCAGGAATGATATCATTTTATAAAAAATGAAATTCTCTTCATAACTGTTTTATAACATTAATCTTTCCTCTGTTAAATATTGTGGTATAACTGTTGAAAACAGGGGAAAATAAAATGTTTATAAGATTTTAGAAAATATTTTTTTTAAACACTCCTAGTGACGGCTACGCAAGTGATATAAAATCAGAAATGATATCATTTTATAAAAAGTGAAATTCTCTTCATAACTGTTTTATAACATTAATCATTCCTCTATTTATTATTGGGGTACAACTGTTGAAAACAGGGGAAAATAAACTGTTTATAAGGTTTTAGAAAATATGTTTTTATATAAACACTCCTAGTGAATGCTACAAGAATGATACAAAACTGTTCTTAACAACATTTTATAGAGTAGGAAATTCTCTTTCCTATGATATCCTATATCTCTCGTTCAATGAGCAACGAGGCACGTATTCATTCATATTACTTCCTGATAAATCATTTTGCTCATCTGATCAACTGTATAAACTTCATACTAGAGTAGTAAATAAATTTACTCAACTCTAAAACTCTAAAGAAATATATGTAAATGTCATTAAACATTTACAACATTATATTTATATATTTATAACACATTCATGTACATCATCTAAACATCATGTTTTCTGAACGCGTATTTTTTACGCCTTGCAAAATGAAGGCAATGCAACCTTCACTTCGCATTCGTTAGGAAGTACTAAATTATTTAACTCCACCAAATGGAGATGGTCAACAAAATACTTCGTAAATAAAGAGCATTTATAACGATGATAATAATAGCCGGAATTCGTCGGGAATGCCTAGGCCGTGACATAATTCTATTTTCGGTTGACCGACGGTTTAACACAACACGACGTTGTTTCGATTGCAATTTAACGTTGTTTTGCATTCCGACCAATTACAAGCGACTGTCGTCTTTGGCATTGATGCCGCATTGGTCGCCGTGTCACACATCAATTACCATTGGTTTAAAGCCAACAAATTAGCCTAAGACACCCCTCAGACAATAGCTACTCGTTGGATCAGAGGAACCTAAGAGCGTCGTTGTCATAGCAACACCCTAGTTCCACCTCGGCCATCTTTACATATTTACCTGATTGTGCGTGCGTTTGGGGTGTTGAAATAAGGGGTGGGGTCTTTGTTGTTTCTCTTAACTTTGAACACAATAGGAAACTTGCTTGTTGGCCGCTAGGCAACATTTTTGTCTGTTTGTGCCTGGGTTTATCTCGAAATAACATCGAGATATGTCTACTCTCGACCTATCTGCCTAGTAGTAGAACAACACAAATATGTAAATAAGATTCCAACCAACCACTCAATCTCAATCTCACTCAATTGCAATCTATTTACTTACGTTGGCTCTAGCCCAGTTGTGCTTAATAATATTAATTTGATCAATCAAAATCAAAACTGATTGTGAATAGAATACCACATTATAATACATACGTAGTGTGTGCAAATGCGCAATTCGTGATGCTAGCAGACTCTGGGCCAGCATCAGCTTATTGGTTGATTTGTGTTGTTATGTGATGGCAACTTGTTTGCTGTCTACCGCTCGCGTGCATTTCAATTTCATCCGGCTTTATTTTTAATTTGCGCTGCAGCATAGCATGGTGGCGTTATTTATTTCCTCGTGCACTTAACGCCATGGCCGGTTTTCTGAATCTCTAAACCGTTGTGCTTTTTTCTTTTTTGTTCAGAAAGAGTTAATTCTAAAATAACCCGTTCTGGACAGTGAATTATTATGCTGCAAGTATAATAATAGTCTGTAATATTCAGTGGTTTCATTTAAAATTTGTTCTCTTTTTTTGTTTTTGGTTTTAAATAATTCATAATTTTATATCAGAATGTATAATGAATTTTATTACTTTGCTGTTTACCTAAAAATTGTTCAAGTTGGTTTTTATTGGATATTTCGAGGGTTTTTACGTGATTTTTGAAAGATTTTGTTATATTTTAAGTCTTGTACATCTGTACATCTGTAAATTGTCTTTGTTAATATGTAGTAATCGTAATATTTTCTTATTAATTACTGCATTATAAATTGAAAGAAATTAGAATTGAACAGAAACATCGTTTTTAGATTTAATATACATTTAAATAATTTAAATTTAATATAACGTTTGATACTTGAAGAAAAATATAAAATTCTTATAAATTCAAAATTGTTTATTTGGTAAAAACTCCTAGTGTTCGGTACAAATATGATTCAAAAGCGCGAATGACATTTTGTAGATTTGTAAAACATTCTCTTTCTTAACTGTATAATATAATTCTCTATTTTCCTTTTTGTAGCTGCTTTACAACGGTTGAATGTGGGAGAAAAATAAAAAATTGCCATAATTTCACAAATATATTATATTTAAATATTTGTAGTGGACGATTAAAATAAGATGCAAAGTCGTGAATGACATCATTTTGTTGAGAGTTAATTGCCCGTCATTACATTGCTATAACATTATTTTGTTTATTAATTATTATGCTACAATGCTCGAAATATAGAGAAAAGTAGATGTATAATATTTCAAAAATGTTATATTTTATAAACATTTGTAGTTTATAAACATTTGTACAAAAATGATACAAAATGCGAATGATATCAGTATATAGAGTAGAAAATTCTCCTTCTTATAGTATTATATCTATAATTAGTTTCTTCATTGTACCTGTTTTACAGCGGTTGAAAGTTCGAGAAAAATAAGTTGTAAGAAGTAAAAGTTTGCACAAATATATTGTATTTTAAAACGTTAGTAGTTGGTACTACAGAAATGATACAAAATCATGATTGAGGCCATTTTATAGACTATAAAATTATCTCCCTTTCTTTGTACTAATGACATTTATATTCTTCTTGGTATATGCGTTA
>JAODAC010000012.1:1788271-1803742 GCA_027575185.1 Mimaenictus wilsoni | reverse complement strand
AGAACTTGCGCAAACAAATTATTTAAACAATAACGGTAGGCAACCAGACTTATGTGTTTGTGTTCTGTGGGTTGCCTGCACTATGACTCAACAAGTCAATACAACCGGATACATAACTAGCATTCTACAGTTGAGTAATATAAATTCAGTAATTGGACAATAGATGACGCTTGGTATATAAAAATAAAATATTTTTTCAAAATTTTAAATTGTTCAAGAATGAGTCATATTTGATGATGTAGCACCAACGTAGTGCAATTAATAGCATATAGGACCGTAATTTATAGGAAAGTATGATTTTTCTAACGAAAATAAGAAACTTATTTTATTTCTACTAGTATTCCTGGAGCAGCAAATATTCATTGGTGGGTTCTTTCAAAGGGATTAAAAAATTATAAACAATTTAATATTACGAAAAATTGCGACATTATCATTGGTTTGAGATGTAGTATTACTACGAAAAGCTCACACTGATTTGGTGCCAGCAGGCTGCGTGACCTGCCGAAAACATGGATCATCGTGCCACCTAGGCATGTCAAGTTGTTATTTGGAAATGCGATAATTCCGAGTTACTCCGCTTTCCGCCATGTCAGTTTCAGGTTAAACCAGGCTTTTACTTGCAAGCTTATAACTCGGATTTTCGTAATAGTTCGGTTCCTATATCATTCATTTACACTAGAGGGCGCTGTAAACGAGTTTTAGCCGGATTTTAAACACGAGCTTTCACAGACAAAACCCGAATAACCCCGAATAATAAACCCGAACCTTAACAAAACCCGAACTTGGAGACTAGGGTTCCGCTATTTTTTGATATGCCTAGTGCCACCGCAAGATTACTGAGCTCGTAATTTTAATTCAGAATTTGACTATTCCATCATTCGTTTATTTCCAATGACTAAGTACTCTACAATGACATATAATTTTGACAAATTAGAACTTAGTCGAAATGGCAAACTTTCTAAACATGTCAGTGAACGATATGTTAGCGAATTTTAATTTACGAAATTTAAACTCTTATATTCATTTAAGCTGCGCCATCTAGTAGAAAATATCCGAACATGTACATTGTCGGTAAGGATGTTATGTACGCGAGCGTAATACAAGAGCTTTGCAATTCAACTTCTGCTTAATAGATGTCGCGACCAACGATTTTATTCTATAATTCAGTACAAAATTTTACATATACATCCATTCCAATGCACGAAATGGCACTTTTCGACATATTTTATTAGGAGAGCAGAATAGGCTCTCTGTGGTGTAAAGTATAATGCAGTTGAATACAGTATAGGATGAGGGAGACAAGTATTGGCCTAGGAATTCATGATAAAATAGATGTTGCCCATACCGGCTTGGCAAGAACAGGTAAATGCCTCGTCAAGAACATGACTATGGGTACCCAATCCGGACTTTTGCTATAATATCTTTCACGACATATATTAGACTATCAGAAGAGACATTCTGTAGTACAATCTGCGTAGCAGTAGCATGTAAACGTACGCACCTTAGGTCTCTGAGACGAGTCTCAGGTTGTCCAGTAGAAATATCAATTAGTCTTTGTCGTGTCTACGATCATGTTGCTAGACTAGGAATCAAAGGTCTAACACCTCCCGAGTGCAATGGGTGGCATCAAACATCGTGAGACAGGTTAGCGATGGAAAACGTTGTACCGTCACCCTGTACAACGTTTTCCAACGTTTTAAGTGCACACTGTCGATTATTAACAATAGCGAATAATACCACATAGTGGAAAACGATGATGAGACAGAGGAATTCATATTGTAGTGTAGAAACAGGACGAGATCAGGAACTATGTCACTAGAAGTCTATGTAATTGACATTTTTAATTGACTGTCTAGTGATCATCTCGACCTGGTGCAGGTGCTAGAAATGCGTTTATAAACAAATAATTCATGGTATTCTCAATTCCGTGACAGTTCCAACTGTATTAGTCAAAGAAAAGCTTCTTCGAGAGCCGTACACTTTTGTAAATAGCAAAAAATTAAAATATTATCAGCATAGAATGCCTTCCTATCAGATTACATTTTCTCAGTCATAGAACTGTGGAATTGTTTGTGCCACTATAGAAGAAATAACGTGGAGATAGTGGTCGTCGGGGCAGATCGTGGATGAAAGACGGACTCGTTGACGGATCACTGCCGGTGACGGTCTAGCTGATGGCGACGGACACGGTGGTGGCGGCTGCTGATGTCGGTGACGGACTGACTGCTGCTGATTGTAGGGAATTGGTCGACTATATACACCCAGGAGGGCATCAAAGATGGAGGTGATGAGGTAGGTGCCCATTCCTTTTGTTCGTTTCAGCGGGAACGCGAGAGTTGCGATCTCGAGGTGACGATTTCAAAGCCTCAGTATTCGGAATGTTTATGTCTAGATGATTAGGATTTTGGCGGATGTTGATATTAGTTGTTGGTATTAGTTTTTCGTGCGGCAAGCGCGGTTAGTGACCGCCACAGAGCAATTAAAATAGACGAATATTACTGATTATAGTGCAAAAACCCAATCTGAAAATGTTTCAAAATTCAGCGAATCAACTAGATAACAGAATAATTCATTTTTATGATTTAACACTTTTTACAAGTAGTACATGAAATTAATTTAACAAAACTTTAACAAAACATTAAATTAATTAATTAAACTTAATTAAGTCAGTTAAGTATACTTAAGGAATAATTGTTTTCAGTGGATACACGTGCCGAGAGGTCTTCCATCCGTAAGATACCTGTAGAGACGAGCTTCTGACTTTGCAAAATCTTTAAACTACAAAAGCCCGGATCTACAGGGTAGATCACGAATGCGCCTAGTTATCATTCTTCTTAATTCACATCCATCCAATTTTCACATACCTAAAATACAGCATTGTCATCTTAACATTCATCAACATTCTAATTCAAAAATTAATAAGTGACCATTATGATTCAATGACCACAACTGTCAGATCATTTTAAGAACCTATAAAAATGTAAAATTCAAGTAAAACATAGAGAAGCAAAATTTCATTTAAAATAAACAGCACAAATTTCTTTGAAAGAACAACTTATACTCTCAAAATCTAAAAAAAAAACGCAACCTTTACATTGAATAATCAACAAAACCATTCATCCATCATCCCACGTCCTTTCGGAAACTCAAAATTCAGCAATATAAATACTAAAATTTAAAAAGAAATCATCTAAAAACTTAAAATCATCCGGAAAATGCAACAAAATCTTTGTAACTTCAAGGGAAAAGCTTGAAATGAGAAGAAACGGGAAGCTGCTGCGTCATTGCAAATCCCGGCTTCCATTTTCGCCAATTTTCACCGAAACGCCGTCGAGAAAAGGGATGAGTGACGAAGGGTGGCGCCTGGAACAATCAACCCTCGGCCGAACAACCGATGCGTTGCTAGGAGATAGGAGGCGCTAAAAAGGGATTCAGAGAGAGAAAGCGGAAAAGGAAGATAGCTGTTGAGAGAGAGAGAGAGAGAGAGAGATGAACGGCGTGATAGCCATAGTGACAGAGAGAAATATATGGACAGAGTGAATGAAGGTGGAACCGGGTGAAACAGGGTGAAACGGGAAGAGATAAAGAGAGGCTGAAGGAGAAAGAGATGGCCAGAGAGGAAAAGAAGAGACGAGACCAGGAGGGGTTCCAGAAAATCTGATCGTTAGTTTTGCGCATGTTCCCAACCGACGTCCTCTGCCCTTGTCGCTTTATAAAATGTCACAAAATGCAACAAGGTCCAAAAGGTTTTCATTTATCTTCAAAATTAATTATGGACAATCTTCAAATTTGTTATTCTGGAAAAACATTGTTTAATTTTTTTTGGTAAAAACAATTAAAAGAAACTTTTAAAAAACGTTTCTTAAAAGATTTATTGTTTTATCTTTAAATTTAATCTAAAATTTAGAGATAATACAGAGAAGCTATAATATCTAACTAAACCTTTAAAGATTATCAGAAATTGTTTAAATAAAACTTAATTTAATCAAAATAATTCAATATTAGTAGTTTAAGCATAATTTTACCTTGTTTCTTCATAGTTTAAACACTTTCCTATGTTTATTTTGATATTCTTCTTTAAATCAACTTGACAAGTAGAATTTGTACCTTTAAATTTGCTTCCACAATTGTTTTATCAGCTCTTACACTTCACTTAACCGATTATTACGTTTATTGTTTACCGTTTGGCTTATTCCTTGCAACGCCAACAGAACTAATAAAAACCGAAATTAGTAGCAAAACAAAACGCCGAAAAATATTCGCACTTTTTATGTTTACTCGAATATTACTTGCAATAAAAACGAAGCGGTTTATCGACGACTGCGTTGCTGTAGGACGTAGCAGCAGATGAAGTACTTATGATTCGATGATTTGCGTTTCGCAGTGATTCGTACGCTGCTAATTTTCAGAAACGCTCGCCCGGTATCGGCGACGCCGCCGCCCCTAGTGGCGCGATTTGCGCGTACCCTGCGCGATGCAAGCCCCCAATGCCACGCCACCACCACCACCATAACTCCGGATGCTGTGTGTGCGAATCTTCTTCTCTCCCTCTCGCCCAATGTGTATGTGTATGTGTGTGTGTGTGTGTGTGTGTGCGTAAATGCGCGTCCACCAATGCGCCCCCGTCGACGAAATGTACCAAATTTCGAAAAGGCATGACGACAGCTTGCACAAAGTGTTCTGGTGAATGTGTTTAAGTATTACGTATTACGTATTATGTATTAAGTATTAAGTATTAGTTTGCGTATATGTATGCGATTTGGTTGTGTGTATGTCTGTTTGGCTGTATTTATCTGTCTGCATATCTGTAAATTCATCTCTCAATATTTATATGTGTATATGAATGTTTTTATGCGTATATAAATGTTTCTATGTGTATACAAATATTTAATTTTGAAAGTATTTCTATAGGTTGATATTTCTATATATACTTGTGTGTGTGTGTGTGTGTGTGGGTGTGGTGTGTGTGTGTGTGTGTGTGTGTGTGTGTGTGTGGGGGTGTGTGGCGGGGGGGGGGGTATGTGCGTGAGTATGAGTGTGTGGGTGTGGGTGTGTGTGTGTGTGTGGGTGGGTGTGTATGTATGTGCGTGAGTGTGTGTGTGTGTGTGTGTGGATGCTAGTCCCTTTAAAAAGCTGCGTTCACCGGAGGGTGATTGTGATAACGTTGCGTTTGCTCGGGTGAACACTGGGGGCAAACCTATTCCAGTGGGACGTTGTACAGGCGATGAGGGGATGACGGAGAGTATTGGGAGTCTGCAGAGAGGGAAGAGGTTGAGGATGACGATTTGTACCAGCCATTTTCGTTAGATTGTACTCACATGTTGAGTTTTCACCCCCTTGTTGAGAGGAGTTGAATTTAGGGTGGTTTTGCGAACTTCCATTTTCATTTCTTACGATTTTCTCTTTCATATCTGCACCTGCTAAAGTTTTCTTGTATTTTCTATGATTGTACGTAGCATATTTTTAGATATGTATTTTTATCGCAGTATTGCAACGTTGATACAATATTATATATAGTACTATTTTTAAAACAAGAATATATCTTTATTCTTAGATGTTAATCATTTCTAATTTTTTATTGCAATTCGCTATTAAATCGGGTTAAAACATGATTCAAATATGTAAGACTTGAACAATCGTACAAATGGTTTTAAAATGCTTGTGGTGGCCGCTACAAAAGCGATAAAAAATAGTCGTAAATGTCATTTTCTAGAGCATGAAATTCTCTTTATCACTATGTAATGAAGTTATTTAGTTTCTTATTGATGCCTGCTATATACTGTTTTAAATTTGGATAAAGTTATAAAAATTGTACAGTTTGAAAGAACATATTTTATTAATCGCCTAAACAGGTCGCCGCAAAATTTCATATAAGATCGTGGATAATATCATTTAATAGAACGTAAAATACTCTTTACTACTACGTAATGATAATTTCTAGTTTCTTAATGACATCAAAGTTAAATCTTACTAAAAGTTTTAAGATAGAGGAGATTTACACGTTTGAAGAAAATGTGTTTGCTCTGCAATGCTTATATTTGCTGCAAAACGTTTTATAAAATCATGGAGTGCACCATTTTCTAGAGCATGAAATTATCTTTCTTACTATGTCACAACATTATTTAATTTATTATTGGTGCCTTCGATATTTCATTTAAAATTTGAATAAAGTAATGAAATGTGTTCAGTTTTGAAAAACGTGTTGCTTTAATCCCTTGTAAAATACTCGACAACAATAATATAAAATAGTGAATAATATCATTAAATAGAGCATGAAATACTCTTTATTAATATGTGATAATCATTCTTAGTTTCATATTGGGGTCTGAGTTAATTGCGCCTAAATTTGATACTATAGATGCGATATGAATAATTGAAGACAAAATGTTGACATTACAACGCTTTTAATGGGCACTACACAATATTTTGTAAACAATGAGTAGGTTCATTTGATAGAGCATGAAATTCTGTTAATGACTATGTAATAAAAATATTTAATTTCCTATTGGTACCTGTGACATTTCATTTTAAAGTTGAATAAAGTTTTAAAAGTTGTACAATTTTGAAAAATCATGTTTTTTTATCGCGTGTAAAATACGCTACAATAATGATGTAAAATCCTGAATATTAAATAAATAGGACATATATTTCACTTCACTAATATGTAATACTCAATTTTGTATCGTTAGTTATCGAGCAACAATTTGATATAATGGATGCGATTTGCAAGTTTGAAGAAAATGTTTTTGTTTTACATGCCTTGTAATGGACCTAAATAAAATTTGATAAAATCATAGATGATATCATGTTTTAGAGCATGAAATTCTCTATATTCCTGTGTAATAAAAATATTAAATTTTCAATTGATGCCTGCGATATATTGTTTAAAATTTCGATAAAGAAATGAAATTTGTACAGTTAAAAAAACATGTTGTCTTTACAACCCTTGTAATTGATGCTACACAAAATTTTATGAAATCACGGATGATATCATTTTCTTGAGCATAAAATTCTCTTCATTACTATGTACTAACAATATTTAATTTCCTATTGGTGCCTGTGATATTTCATTTTAAAATTGAATAAAGATTTAAAATTAGTACAATTTTGAAAAATCATGTTTTTTATCGCGTGTAAAATACGCTACAACAATGATGTAAAATCCTGAATATTAAATAAATAGGACATATATTTCACTTCACTAATATGTAATACTCAATTTTGTCTTGTTAGTTATCGAGCAACAATTTGATATAATGGATGCGATTTGTAAGTTTGAAGAAAATGCTTTTGTTTTACATGCCTTGTAATAGACCTAAATAAAATTTTATAAAATCACAGATGATAACATGTTTTAGAGCATAAAATTCTCTATATTCCTATGTATTAAAAATATTAAATTTCCCATTGGTACCTGCGATATATTGTTTTAAATTTCGATAAAGAAATAAAATTTGTACAGTTAAAAAAAAACATGTTTTCTTTACAGCCCTTGTAATTGATGCTACAAAAATTTTATGAAACGACGGATGATGTCATTTTCTTGAGCATAAAATTCTCTTCAATACTATGTAATAACAATATTTAATTTCCTATTGGTGTCTGCAATATAACGCTTTAAACTTGTTAAAGTTGTATAAAATATTAAAATTCGTAGAATCTGAAAAATTATTTGTTTCTTAATCGCTTGTAGAACAAGCTATCAAAATTATATAAAATCGCGGATAAAATCATTTTATAGAGCATGAAATACTCTTTAAGATGCGTTAGCAAGAAAGTATATATTCTTAATAGGCTTTCTGATAAATTACTTAAATTATCGTTAACATAGTCTTAAAATAAAACGTTAATAAAATATCCAAATGTCAACCTATAAAAATCTAATTTATATCTAATCTAATGTATATTCTATATATTATTTCAATTTATAAAAAATCATTAAAAACAAATAAAAATCATTACTAAAAAAAAACTAATTGTCAGACAATTTACTAGTACAAATTTAATTTTCGCCTATGAAACGCTCATAAATCTCAGCCGGTGTTATTAAACGAAAGCGGTGTTAATCACCGTACGACATTTACGAAAATAAATCACTTTTATGATACCTGCGCAAGTTTGCAGGCCTGCAATCGGCGCAGAAGAAACTCACGTTTCCCGTTTGTCTATTTACACGACCCTCGTGTTTTTAGCTACGGAAAACTTAATAATGATGCCATCTACCGTCTTCTAGAAGTTTCCTGACGAAACATGGCTAAAACTTTACACATTCCTGCTGGTTATCCCTTTTGTGTTTGTGAATTTAGCAGGAATTCGCCGCCATTTTGTCGAAGAGAATAGTTGGTGTATCTGATGACAGATGGCGCTACACTGCTTATTTCTCTTTTAAAATTAGTTTTGTCATAGTTTGTAAGGAAAATTCGTGTCTCTAAATATCATGAACTGATGTTTATGAATTATTATATAAATTTTAGGCAGAAAGGTTTATTTCAAGTAGTTTAAAGGTATTTCCTTCACTGCCTCCTTGTTTAAACCGATTTTCTTTTAATATTTATTGTATGACGACACTATGAACACTTATATTTATTAATTCCCCTTGTTTTCTGCATGTTTAGCCTTCTTAAGAACTTTATCACTTTATATTAAACGTTTTAAACGTTAAATAATGGCCAAAAACATTCTTGGGTTTACAAAATACTTTTGAAAACTTTCTTTTCGGTCAGAATCAGAAGAGATGTTGATCACAGGACAGCCAAACACAAACTGAACGTGTAGATCACTTCTTAACTGTTAATTTTTAGCACACTCAGGGCGAGAGTATAACAATCAGTAAGGGATTGTTACGTGTGAATGGGATACATTCGAACGTGAGAGTGCATATGGTCGACTGGCAGAAGGGCAAGCCCCTAAGTATAAAACGCGCAGGGAACCGCCGAAATTCGGGCAGTGAGAAGCCATTACGATTCGTTTCGATTCAACCAGGGGATGTTCTATATACCGATATACCTAGTTATACAAAGTGTTCCAGAAGCATTGGAATTGTAGGTGATTTGATGCTTAAGAAGAGATTTTTGTGTATGGTTGGAAAATGGTTTCGTGTATTCTAACGCTTGCAGAATTTTTTAGGAAAGAGATGCGAAATTCCGGGTTGAACCATTTAATGGAGCGTGAAATTTGCTGTAATATGATCAGGGAATTATGTTTATTTTAAAGGGGGTTATAGGAGAGAAATTCATTTTAATTTTGAGAAACTATTTGGAAACATTTACAATCTTCGTCAATAAAATGTGTTTGTTTTAGAAGCTTATAAAAGGCACTACAAAAATGATGCAAAAACCTAGAGGATCACGTTTTATAGAGCATGAAATTCTCCTCATTACTAAGTCATAACAATTTGTCTTTTGTTTATTAGGGACAGGGTAAATTCAGTTAAAAACCGATATAATACTTGAAATTTGTAAAATTCGAAAAATTCAGTTTATACTTTAAACGTTTTTAGAGAACATTAGAAAAATTATATAACATCATGAATAACATCAGTATATAGAGCAATAATTTCTCTTTATAATAATCTAATAACAGGAATTATATTCTTACAAATTTAGCCGTTACATCGGTTTAAAATTGCATGATATCAAAGATGAACTGAGCAGTTTTGAGAAAATAGTTGTTCATTTTCAGACGTTTTTTCTAGGTGATACAAATATGATATCAAATCACGGTTATAAACAATTTATAGAGCAAGAAATTTTCTATATAACTATGTAAGAACAATAATAATATTGTTAATAATACATGTGCTACGTTGCTTGAAATTTGGATGAAATAAATGATTTGCTCAGATTTGGGAAATTTATTGTTTAATTTTTTAAATGCTTGTTCAGAGTGCTACAAAAATGATATAAAACCGATAATGATATCACTGTATAGAACATGAAACTCTCATTGTTAGTGCGTATTAATTCTATATATTTCCTTCTTAATTTCAACGTTATATCGTTAGAAACTTCGATATTATAAGAATAGTACGGATCGAAAAATAAGGTTTACTTTGTTAAAGGCTTATAATGGACAGGGCAAAAAAGATATATAATTGCGAATAAAATCACTTTATAGAGCATGAAATTCCCTTTCAAAGTATCTTATAAAAGTATTTATACTTTTCTTGCTTCCTGCGATACATCGTTTCAAAATTTGAAAAGTAATAGATTTCTACAGTTGGTAAAAAATGTTATATTTTTGAAACCTTTGTAGGCAGCGCAACAAATACTATATAGAATCATGGATATTACCATCGTATAGAGTATGAAATTCTCTTTTACATAGATAATTAAAAATATCCAATTTCTTATTAATACTTGCGATAAGTCGTTTAAAATTTGGAAAAAGTAAAAGATTTGTTCAGAAATTGTTGTTTTTTTTGAATGCTCATACAGTCCGCTTTAAAAAGTTTATACAATTATGGATGATAACATCTTATAGAGCTTAAAATTCCCTTTATAACATAATGGTAAAAATATTTATTTTCATAACAATTCCAGTGTTATATTATTGAAAACTTGATAAATAGCAAAGATTTGTATACATTTTTATTCATTTTTAAACGCTTCTATCTCGCTATACAAAAATGATACAAAATCATAATTAATATCATTTTATAGAGCGTACAATACTCTTTATTATTCTATAATAAATTTGTCTAATTTTTTATTAGCGTCTGGGTGATAACGTTTAAATGTTTTGAAAACTTATTTAAAAAAAAGATTTCTCTTTTTAAACACTTCTTGGTGGTGCTACAAAAATGATATAAAATTATGAATGATAACATTTTACAGAGCTTCAAATTCCTCTTATTTTGTAGTACTACCAATATTTATTTTCATATTAATTCCTGTGATATATCATTTAAAACTTGATAAAAGAAGAGGTTTTGAATACTTCGAAGAAAGTAGTATAATTTTCAAACCTTTCTAGAACACGGTACAAGAATGATACAAAATCATAAGTGACATCAGTGTAAAGAGCTTGAAATACACTTTACTATCATGTACTCACATTGCATTGTTTATTATTGATGCCTACGATTACAATGTTTAAAAGTTGTATTAAAACCATTTCAATATTTATAAAGAAATTGATATCTCTGTTTAAACTCTAGTAAGTGGTGCTACAAAAATGATATAAAATTGTAAATAACATCATTTTATACAGCATTAAATTCTCTTCAATAGTATATGATAACATTATTTTTATTTCTAAAGATTTTTGCGTTAAATTGAAATGAACAAAAAGAAGTGATATTTGTAGAAGAAAAACATATTTTCTTTTAAGGAAATATAGGGTTTTTTCCAAAAATTATCCAAAATCACGAATAGGACCATGTAATAGCACATGAAATCCTCTTTAATATGTCATTAAAAGATATCGCTAGGTTTTGCGATAAACCACCTTTAACCTGGTGAACACAAAAACTTATTGTTAGAACAATAAAATCTTTCCTCTTAAAATAAAAAAAAACTTTATTTGATATAAATTGAAAACACCCTATAGAATTAAACCTGATTATTTATTACCTTTAAAGTATTGTGTATGCTGGCATTGAATACGATCCAACCATGGCATCAAACACTACTGCATTTTAAGCAAACGTTCAAACAAACTTTTCATTTTCACATCTCTTGCATCTCACTCTTACATCCTGTAGCCCGCTCTCCTCAGTAGCCTTTCCTCACGCATGCAGCCGCAATAAATAAAATAAATATTTTAATAAAGCCGATTATGTGACCGGGGTGCACATGCACATCGCACACACACGGCACACACTCACGCGAGGATGCAACTCGAAACGCGATCGCTTGCACCCCATTGCATTGTGGGTCGCAAGGTCGTAAAATCGTAAAGTCGCCATAAAGACCCCATGGGCGTCTTTTTTTTTTAAGGGGCGACAAGGAGGACTTTGTCGAATTTTTGGCCTGTCAAGTGTTGCAGAATTTACGGCCGCCTGCATTGTGCACATCGAACGCATTGTGTTTTATGATAATCGCGAAATTTAACAGATTTTTGGGTTTATAATATGTTACATTATGATATATAGCAGTTTTATGTAGAAAGTAACATTTAATTTTATTGAAATTTTTGCATATTTTTATTTTTACAACTTTAAGTTGTTCGTATTCAGGTGTGGTACGAGGTAGAAAAGCCGAGAGTATTTTGTTTTAAAGAGGATTAAATTCTCTTTAATGTGATGTTATACTTATTTGTTTAAACTCAAAACAAATGAAGTAATAATGTAATAAAGTTGCTTATTAAACTTTCAGAAATTAAGGAAAATTGTTAGGATACAGTTTGTTGCATTATAACTCAGTAAATAAAAAGGCTACACAAGTTGGTGACACTTGAATAAATAGTTCAATAAATTGTCTTTCAGATTATTTTAGTTTTTTTTCTTGAAATTTTCTTAGCTACATAGGTTATGATGAAACTTAAAATAATTTTGAGGGACTTTGAGACGGAAATTTGTGTAACACTATATTTAGGGAACTGTTCTTCAGCTCCAGAAGAAGATATTTTAAGAATGTACAAAGCATTAGATACAGGATTAAATTCTCTTTCAGATAGCATAATGCCCTATTAGTTGACTTAAGTCATTGAGATGTTATAGGGTCTTTTATTTCAACTTTCCAATTTTCTGATTTATGCAAATGCAGTTAATCTCTGACTCAATCAACTATAACCCTGCCCTAAAACCAAATGCGTTAATTGTACTTATGTTCTAAAATAAAGTATTTTATGCTAATTTCTGTCGATGTAATGGAATCTTAATTTGCTAAAACCATTGCGATGTTATAGGGTTTATAACTTGAACGTTTTCATATAATAGTTTCCAGCAAGTTTTTTAAAACTTTTTTATTTAATAAACTATTACTATCCCCACAAAATAAATCTGTTCAGTACAAGAATGTTATTAAATAGAGAATTTAACGCAATTTCCGTTGGTGTTATGTATTCTTAATTTACTTAAGTCGTTGATATGTTACCAGGCTTTTTATTTGAACTTTCGAATTTTAAGATTCAAATAAATTTAGAAAACATTTTGTTTAAAGACCTGGAACACGTATATAAATTTAAATTCATTTATATGTCTTTGTACATGAAATGGAGAATTTAACGCACTTTCCGATGATGTTAAGCAGTTTTAATTTACGTAAGTCGTTGACATGCTACAGGACCTTTTATTCGGCTTCCTGAATTTTATGATTCAAAAATATAGAAACATTTGGTTTAAAGTACTGTAACACTTATCAAAATTTAAATTCGTTCATAGATATTTATTCATGCGATCGAGGATTTAACGCACTTTCCGACAATGTGGCGCAATCTTAATTTACTACAGAAGGTGCAGAGTCACAATGTTTTAAACGTGAAGTTTTCTATTTAATTGATACCGATATTTGTACAAAAATTGATGCACATTTTGAATTTTTCTAAATCAAGCGGCTATAATTCCTCTACCAAAAGGAAGGTAATCTTTACATTAAAGTCACTAAATAGAGAATTAAACGCACTTTGACAAGATGTAACACATTATTACTTTACTTAAGTGTTTGCGTCGTTGCTGCGCTATTTCAATCAACTTTTCACGTTTAAACATGATGCTAACGTTGCAATCTTTCGTTTTAAAGCAGTATAACTCCGCCTTAAAATACAATATCATAATAATATACCTACCATATAAGAGAGAATTAAATTCCCGTTTCACTGATACTGCATATTATAAATTTCATTGCGCGGTTCAAATGTGGCATTGCAACAAACCTGAACTAAACATATTTGTCTGAAAATCGTTTATCATGTTTTTTTTTTATAAATAAACTAATATTATTTGCAATACTTACGAATCTGTTCTGTCATGTGTATGTAATGAATATTTTAGATAGAAAACGAGATACAATTTTGAAACAATATTTTAATTTTCATCGAAAATTTAAGCGAAAATTGCATAGCGTTAAAAATGTGAGCGACGTTTCGCGTTCGAAAGTTCGACGTTTTCGACGGCGATGTGTGATGTTACCCCTGGCATATATATATATATCCATACGAAGGCATCAGTAAATACATGCATGCCATGCGTACATGTGTGCGTGCGTGCGATGTGCAGGGCGCGCAGGGCCACATTACGCGTGCAAAAGGGCCCCCGCCGAAAACCGACCGGTGGCTGTCGAGCTGTGCGACAGCTGTGCGCCGGCTCGATTGTCTCAGGATGATTGATGATTGCGGACGGCTGGGCCGGCAGCCCTGCCGCCACCCCAGAATGCTCTCTACACGCGCATCGTGCAATACACACACCGACGTCGTCGACGACGACGACGACGACGAGTGCGAGACGAAGTCGTCGTCTGCATCCGAAAACTGACTGTCGTTTGCTTACTTTTGCTTTCGACCTGGGTTATACTCGTGTTACGATCAAAAGTATCAAAGGTGTGAAATTTTGTAATAAACGTATGAATATATTAGTATCAATAAAGGTAAGCAGAGGCTGTACATTTCAGTTTAAGAGATATTTTGGCTTTTGATTGGCGTAGAAATGACTAACTAATGAAATGACTATCTAATAAGTGTTTTTATATAAGGTTTTAAACAAGTGAATGCGTTAATTAAGAAGGGATGCACTTTCTCCCACTCGCACTTTTTTTTATTTACAATAATAACGAAATTTGTCAAGATTGTTATTGATTGCGAACAATAGACACTGCTTAAAAACTACGTTTTTAGAGCACTCTTCCCTTTACCGCCATACTGATATGTTCCTTTTCTGGTTATAACGAACAAATCAAGATGATTTTAGGTGTATAGTCCTAAGTACCTTTTCACACATACATCGCACGACTAATCGCCATTGCGATAAATTATATGTAACTAAATGGTGTGCCGTACAGAGGTTTGAAACAATTGTAACTCGTCATAAACATTTGTTCACGCGGATGCATAGTTTTTAAAATTTACTTTAAGAATATTAAATATTAAGCAATCAACATGAAACAAGTGGTAAAATGTTCCTCAACTCTACTACTTTCATCTGGTATGAATATTATCCCGATCCGTTCATAATAAGCCAGTCCTTTATGAAGTTTTAAGAGACATTTACCACTTTTTGCTTGCAATAATAACGAGGTATTTCATGAGTATCATTGGTTACAAACATTGGACAAATCAAACTTGTCAAATCTCGCAAATTAAGATGATTCTAGAGATACAGACCGAATGTAACCTGATCGCAGGTACATTTTTAGGTCGCGTTTACTATATTTTCGTTTTTTAATAACCGTTTAGGCTAAACACTAAAATCGCAATTAAAGGAAAAGTAATTGAGCTCTCGCTTTGTTGTCTTTTTTAAAACTTACTCTAATAATCACAGAATATCTGTGCAAATTTTCCTTGATATCGATTAAGCCGTTTAGGCGCTATACGCGG
>JAODAC010000012.1:1704889-1778711 GCA_027575185.1 Mimaenictus wilsoni | reverse complement strand
CGAGTGAGAGTAGCAAAAAGCCAAGCGAGTAAACCCCATAAAGGAAACCCCCGTACGTGACACTTGGTGGAGACGCCATTAACCTACCGTGACATTAAACATAACGTGACAAAACAATGAAATAACTCCGCTAGGTATCCGTACACATGTTAAATGGTTATTAGGACAATCAAAAATTGAGCTATTTTGGAATTATCTATAAAGATTAAGGTCAGGAATCAAACCAGATTAATCTAAAACCTGTGATCAACAGAATTATCAACAAATTACCAGGGAATTACCAGGATGTTTTTTTTTTCATTTCGGTTGTCATATATTTTCTTAATCATATAATGTTTTAATTTTTAGTTAGAGTTCAGCTAACAATGAGTTCCAACTAAATATGTGTTGAAAAATTAATGTACTGCATAGTAAACGATTATAAAAATAAGAAAATATCGAATAAATTTCTGTCTTTTATACATTTCTATCTATCGAAACAAAAGTAATTCTCTTTTACTTTGCTGTTTAGGATTAGATCGTTGACAAGGGTGTAGGCCAACAGGAGATTAATATACGAATGCGAATAGCTTTTTGGCAGGGATTTCACCCCCAGATCATCACTCCTCCAGACCGACACCGCTCCGATACAACCCTTGGCAGTGTAGCGCCAAAGTTACGAGCACGTTGCCACTTCTTCCAGACCGGCGAAACCTGGCAAAGACTTGAAGTGCCCTGATCGATTCGACCTGTGTGCACGACATTAGAAGACAAAAGCATACAGCGTTCCTGATTGCCGGGGCAATGTGAAAACAATGACATGTCAAAGAAATACATTGAAATGTGTGTTTAATCATCTGCGAAGCCTCCTACGTATGTTGTAAACGTCGATCATTTTCCACGAAGTACTTACGTCGCATAACAAACGAGCCTTGGAGACAGCTCATTTTTTGTTCTTTTAATGTAAGTGAACGAAACACGAAATAAAAACAGCAACAGAATATGTACTTTCGCCTGAGGCACGTTATTTGCATTCCATCACACTAGGTGGTAAATGTTTGCCGACGATCCTGCGGTGTTTGCACTCGCAGGAAGTGTGCAAGCGTGAAAATCTGCGTCTGTTGTGGCTGCAATGAAACAGCTGGGCTCTGGCATACAAACAATAATAATCGTATAGTATGATAAGGTTATAACCTCATAAAAGTTAGCTATTGTGTTAGTTTCTGGAGTCTATAACTTCAAATTTCATATCTTCCGTTAAACACTAGAAAATAAAATTACGCCCTTATTGAGTATTTTTCACTCGTATCCGTGATTTTCGTAAATCTTGTTGAGAATAAGCTCCGATTATTTGATAATATTTGATATAGGTTTCTAGAGAATTAATAACGTCAAAGATAAAAATGAACAAATTCCAGGATTCAAGAGTGAAGAATAAATCAAGTGGAAGAATGTGCCACATCAATTGAGTGTTGAGCGTCTATTATTAAATGAACTTCAGCCGACTTGGTGGTAGTTCATCAGGGTGCGAGAGAACTCGGGATTGCGTCGAACTTGCTCGCGTCTGATTAAATTGTTCCATGCAGTTTCACTTGTAATTACTTATCGCCGCACCACCGACGTTCACCAATCATTTCTTGTTTTCTGCGGCACTGCGATTCCAATTACTCCATGGTAAATCAAATCATGTTCGGAAGTCAGGTAAATTGAACAATATCTGTGCAATTCCACCTTTTACTTCAAATATAAGTTTGAAATAGTGATACTTTTATTCTCATTTCTTAACAATTATACTGGTTTATAAGAAATAAGTCTAATATATGTATATGTGTGGGTATGTTGTGTGTGTGTGCATGTTTTTTCAGTTATTTCGAGAAATTGATATGTATTTCCACTTGTCGTTCAAATATAAATGAACTACACAATTTTTTACTCCCATTCCATGGCATTTATATTTTTGATCCGGAAAACAGTTTTTGCTCTTATTTTTTGTAGAACACTTCCTGTAAACAACTAGTAGCATTGTGTTAAGTCGTGCACGCTGTAAATTCCGTTTCATTACACACTGCAACCGACAAAAGCATAAAAATAATGATGATGATCCTGGAATATACATGTTTCCACGGTTTTAAGCATCTTTTCTTAGATTATTTAGTCTTGTTTTGTCCTGGATTTTGAATTTCACTTGCAAAATTTGCATAAGTATAATTAATTTTTTGATCCGTGGCTACGCAACAATCTTTTTGCTCTTTCATATTGTAAACTTACTGTTAATTAAAAAGAACTTTAACTATTTTTAACTCTCATTCAAGATTGTGAGACTTTCCAGACTTTCAGGATTACAAAAACACTCCATAAAAATGTGAAATTAAATTGACAATAAAATCTAGAAAACTGTAGCGAAGATAAAGTCTTTTTTAAAGTCATTTTTTGCTTTCCTTTAGATTCCTGGTACAGCCACAAAGCACTTTATCTAATCTACTTATAGTCTTACATTTAGAACATTGCAGGGCGTAATATCAGGCTCGTGGCTCTGCCCCTAACTGCCCTTCATCACGGTTCGCGTCCTTTATTTTGGTCCATTTACCGGATATAATTTTCCAGCTGCCCTGTAAGCATGTTCTTTAAGAGTACGCATCATCTCATGTAATCTTTTAATTTAGAGCCTGCTTAAGAACAACACAATGTGAGTTCGGAAGAGATTTATGATGAAAATTCATCATTATCATTTGCAATGGCCAAATTTTAAATGCTCTTTCTACGTAATTTGGAAATAAAGGTTTTTATCGCCAATGCTATTGAGACTGTGACCTGTGACCTGTGTGTGAGCTGTGACCGAGCGAAATCAACGACATTCTAATTGACACAGGCCAAAAAAATATAGCGATGTGCACGAATGCGTGAAATTCGAATCAAATCAGCGCGTGAAATATTAGGGGTGCATTTATCATATTCATGAAATCGTGCAACGAAGGAAAATTTATTTTGCTCCTGCGTCAAAGCTCTACTGCTTCCGCAAAAAACATGCAGGAATGCCAAGAAGAAAAAAAAACAATACAACTTTTCATCGCAAAAAATTTCAAAGCGTTGAATGACAGGCGCCATGTAAACAAGTTACGTACTTATCAATCATTCGTGTAATTACGTGTCGTACCCACGTCAAAATACCGAAAATTTTCAACGGGATCTAATCAAATTTATGAAGAAAAATTTTCATTTTGTATAAAATCATTAAATGTCTTTTGTTTGTTTTATTAGTTATACTTGAAGTATAACTTTAGGACAGTATTTTACGATGGGAATTGAAGATTCTCACTATTTTTGGTATAAAACTACTGCAAATTTCCATTAGTAACATCTGTGTCATTTCCCTTAGCCCTTAAGAGGCTTTACTTAAGAATATTTCAGTTGGTCTTACTTATGATGTACCTTATGATGTGCCAATTACATTTTAAGTATTCAGCATTGTAGTTATCGCTTGATATTTTATAGAATCGCACTATATGTGTAAAAATAGTGGTAGCTCTAAAATTTGACGTTTTACTGCATTTTTTTACACCTAAATGCCTCCAAAAATGTACTGAATGATAGGATAATAGATTCCTCAGCGATGCATTCAAAAATTGATGAAATTGGAAACTAGGACAATGTTACTACCAATTGAAAAGAACCGTAATAGTTAACTAATAGAAATAGTCCATAAAACCTATCTATGGAATGGAATTGAAACTGTCATAAAAGCAAAAATTGACGAATATAACATTTATCACATTTAATCCCATTGTCACTTGAACAAACGGCTTTAACGAACAGCTATCTTGCTGCAATTGCATAAAATTCATATTTAAAATCCAGAAAACAATTTAAAACAACTTAAATGTTATTTTTGAAATTTCCTGTAATTAACTAGTATCTCTTAGCGTTAACTGTAAACGAGATTAGTATTTAACACCCTCATAGGCACAACACATTTCATTTTGTATGATGAAAAATAATAGTGCCGCATTGCGTTGTTTTAACTTGGCAGAAACTCGTACAAACCGTACTTTCCACAACAGCCTAATGAATTCAAAGAAGCGTTTATTATGACACAAGTATAAAGCGATGGTGGTGGAGGGTGGCAGTTGGCGGCTGCTGGCTGACGCGCGATAAAGAGCTCGGAGAATCGACTCAATTCGAAGCGAACATAATAACTAGGCTACGGTCGTCGCCTCCGTGCGAAAACCAGCCGGCAATTCGCGTTCGCCGAATGGAACGCACGTATCCATCGCTTCCTGGCGCATATCCTCGTTTTCCCAATCTCAAACCCCCTCGAACACCCCCTTCCATCACGAAGCCCTCTTCCTGCCCAACATTCACGTTCGAGACATTTCCACATTCATACATACTCTCTGCATCCGCGTGCCGACATCAGGCGTCACGCCACGTTTTATCTCACTCGTGTCGCGCTATCTGAACACGACTACGACCATTCGCGATGTTAAATAAAGTTTCACTTGCAATTGCCACAAAGTACCTTGCGTTTAGCGTCGTATGTGTGAGTGCATGCGGTGGAATTGGAGATGGAATTGGAATTGATGCCCGAGGATATAGCATTTTTCCAGACAGGGAGACGATATCAGAATGCCGTCAAAAATCCTGCAGAAAAACGAGGATGAAAGCGCGGGAAAAGAAAAGAATATACATTGCCTACCAGAAAGTCTTTCACCCTGGGCAAATCTTGTTACATGATCGCATAAGATGATTTTCTACAATCGACGATTGGAGATTAGTTTTAAATTGAATTAGTTCCTGCCGTGGAAGGTATTTTAAAGTTCAATATTATTGAATTTCATCGAAATGGAAGCACGGAAAGCATCTAAAAAATAGAAGTTTCAACTGACATGCGCCTAAAAATTACAAACTCACTCGTTCGTAAAAATAATTTCAATTTTGCACCGAATACGGGGCTGGAAATGAAAATGTAAAAACTATATTTTTGCACCATTTCGATCAGAAAGTAGGTCAGCGCTAGATATTTTCCGGGTTACAACTTTTGTACTAATGCCCACTTGTTCTATAAAGTTACAATTAAGCATGTTAGCAAAAGGCATTTGCATGTTTAATTAGCTTCGGCTTTATTACTAATTACAGAATTTAGCGCTCCTAGGGCAGTAAATATACCAGACTCGAAATCAATACACATTCAATTTTCCGCTTCCCATATATCCTACACGAAATTACACTCAAAATATAGTTGTATACTAGAGAAATAAATGTTAAAATTTGTGACACTTTCCGACATATGGCTAAATGAACACAAGATTATTGATTTCCGAAAAATGGGAGCAGTTTACGTAACCCATGAGTAAGCTTTATACAAATCGAAGTTTACTGCAATTTCTTATCGCTCTAGGAAGTTATTTCTTTATTAATGTTCTCACAGTATCGTCGAGGTGCACATTATTTGGATGATATTGCATAAAGTAAATATAGCTGCGTTTTCTTCAAAGCAGAAATTCATTAACAAAGGGTCCAATATCTTGGCCTAAATTACGTGCACTAACTCACAGGCTCCCTTCTATTGCCAAGGTGTAGTCCGCGCTTTATGACTGCAAGTTCAAATCCTGCGCCTGGGGAGGAGGAATTTGAACCTTTCATTTCCAACTCCTTCCAGTGACGCTGCACGATCGCCCTTAGCCCATGAAATTCAATTTAAATAATGTTAATTAATGATTACGACTTCCTCATTGCTACTTTCAAAGCGTTAATTTAATTTTAATAATCACTATATATGCATTTTCTGCTTTGTGTAATAAACGACTTTTTTATGGCCATTCAAATCAAAAGATAATTTGGATGAAAATAAGAATGGCGAATAAATCCTCCGTTTATAGCTTGGAGTAAATAGCATTTTCGCATGATATACAACTCTCATTTGCCTTAAACTTGGCCAAATTTATGACTGATTTGCATCGCCTGATGAACTCGTAATTGTACATTAACGACCCGAATTCAACTGTGAATCCAGCGGCAATAATCCACACCTCCGAATGCATCATACATTCGTAATCTGCTTAGAGTTTATCCAGTTTACAGTATGATAAACTCTTTACACTTTCACGGCAAAGCAGCGCCAATTCCTGCGAGGTGCACTCATATTTTCTCCTTTGATTCTAACTAAAGCATCAGCACTTTGGCCGAGGAAGCTGGGAAAGCACCAAGGACATTAAGGGGACACATTCATATTTAACATTCTTTGGTTGGCGGAACTTTAAGCTGGAAGATGTGCTTTGAGATAACACTTAGTAAACATTAACGCCAAGAACACGTTTTGACAATGTGAGAGTTTGTCAAAACAGCCTGTAAAAAACGGGCTCTTCTAACGCATTCTAACTTCTACGGGAAATACATCATCGATGAGAAACGGAAAAAAGTATCATCTAGATTTGCTGGCTTAGGAAAAGAAATGGTGTGATGCAGAAAAACTTTCGACGTTGAAATAGGCCTGTTGAAATATACATTCAGGTACATACATGAGAATATATCGGATATAAACGTAATCACCTTATGATTGGCATCGTTTTTCCAGTTTAAACACAGATATATTTGGGCTTTCTCCATTGATGACTTGGATTTGTTAAAAACTCTTTCTTGGCCCACATTTATGAACCCTCATCTGGAGGGTGACATTCTGCTTATTCTCACATCAGCCGCACGTTTTAAATACATATATAATTTTAGAGCAGTTGTAATGTTTTGGCACAATGCCCAAAACCCAGTAGAGCACATTAATTATATTACCGTTCCGTTACGATAGAAATGGGTTACCGTATACTAATGCCATGCCTTCGAACCTACCCGAATCATGCTGGAGCGTGACAAATTGGAAACAACCCACATTAATGCATGCCGGAGCGCTGGTCTTGCGCAACTAATCAAAGGTCTTTGAGCAATTTTTCCCTATAGCAAATCGCCCCGTGTTCAGGTGTGAATTAACCAGCCATGAAAACATTTTTCCGTTTCGCTGCCATTCACTACTTTAGCGCATTAGCTAGCATAATACCCCCGTGACACTCCAACCCACCATATTGGTGGCATGTTGCTAATCAGCGGTTTGCATGTTTATGGAATGGAGACACAACAAAGGTTTCGTTGAACCCAACCTTCAGGGGTTGGATAAAAAGGTACATCTTTCAGATGTTTTAGATCTTTCATTTTTGTTCAGACTTCGGTTGCCATGACCTACCACAGCAGGTCGTGCACAAAAATTACGGAACATTACCAGAGCTGGATATAAATAGAAGGAACATAACTAGAGTTTATGAGTTAAGGGGGTGCACTCTTATGAAGTCTGTCCCTATCCAAGGTTTTTATGCCAATGCTGCAGTGCATGCTCGCTTCCCCCACCATTTCATTCATGCGATGCGAAAATAAGCACGTGCGGGGACCCCGTTCATAGCATGCCTCAGTACACGATGCCAACAACGAGTCGCGTCGCTGCTACCCATGCGAGCTATAATTACCACCAAGCGTGTGCAAACGCATCGCCTGCGTTTGCGTTCATTTCCATCTTACCTTGTTTTCGCACTGGCATTGCGCTTCCGACAACAAGTGACTCAGTTTGTCGGGAGCCCGATCAACGCGCTCAATGTCCAAAGTGGGCCACGAGTGCGAACACTATTTATCGACACCCGAACTGGCTGGCAAGCTGTTTGAGGGTCACAGCACGAGCACCACACGAGACAATCTTCCGGAGATGGTCCCCTGCACTGACAAGTCGCACTCCCGGCCCGAATCTCACCACCCACACGCCGTTATCACCGTTGACCCAGTAGCAGCCGGCGATGACACTTCCCGCAACTTCAACGGCCCAACAACTCGCTCGCGCGCGGTCGACTTTTTTGGTGCATCGGACGTGTGCATGCGACGCCGATCACACCGCACACTGCCTACACACATACACTACCACGCAAGCATCCACACGAATACGTTCAATGTGGCGTCGCGACACCACACACAGGCGCCGTTCTCGGGGAAGATGGTCAATATGGGGCGCGCGCCTATTGGTTGGCGCAGCGTGCTAGTAACGCAGACGTCATCCATCCCCCAACTACCACCACCATCATCACCGGTGGGGTGGTCTTCATGCGGCGTCGCGACGCTATCACACGGGGTTCCATCTGCCAGCCTCTATGAGAATCCTCGTTTGATTTTTCGCGCGCCACGTGGCGCTCCCAGCTAGTCTCTCTTCCAACCTTACCCACATATATAAAATACATTTATTTAGGAAAATACACGTTTACAATCTGTATCTTTCTTTATAAATGATGATAAATGAACTATCATATTAGTTTATAACAACCAAAACGGGAAACACACTTAGGAACACACATATTACAATAATTAAGAAAGTTAATCATATTTTGGCAAGCCGAACAGTTCTGGTTGGAATTCCTCTAAGGATTTCAGTACCACAGTAGCACCTTCTTTAAGATCATCGGTTATTTCATCCGAAGGTACCATCACCACCTGCATGCCAGCAGCTACTGCTGCTTTTACACCATTGGGGGCATCCTCAAACACCAAACACTGAAAACAAAACAAAAAAAACATTCCAACTCACCTCTATTAACTAAAAATGTTTCTACATACTTTTGAAGGGACGGGTGTCTCTTCCGGAAATCTGGCTGCACATGTGAGGAAAATATCCGGATGTGGCTTGCCTCTTTTCACCTCGGGGTCACTACTTCCCATCACACGATGATGAAACAATCCAAATAATTCCTCCTCGTGTTGCAGTTTAATCTCTGTGGCTTCCTTGCTGCCTGAAGTGGCCATTGCGAAAGGAACTTTATTTTTGGCAAAATGACGTATCAATTTTTCAGCGCCTGTAATACCGGTATATAACTCATGCATTCAACACTTCCACTCCAAATATAAATCACCTGGGAGTAAAGGAATGCCATTGTGCATTTCAGCTTCCACTCCTTTTCGCATCTGTAGGGCGAACTCCTCCGGTGTGAGTGGTAACTGCATGAGTTCAACGGCAAGCTTTGATGTCCCTTGCTCCGTGGTCCCAAGAATTCTAGCCTTGACCTCGCGCGTGTATTTCTTTCCATGTTGACTAGCAATGCTCGCAATGATTTTCTCATAAAAGCGCTCCGAATCTTGAATAAACGTCGATGCAAAAACGAAAAATTGATTTTCGGTACATTACCTATTAATAGACCATCGAGATCGAAAAGGATATGGGTGACGGTTGCGAACGATCCAGGCATAGCCGACTGCTGCCTTGCACTAAACTCACTGGCGATTTACACAAGCGCGATGTCTGTGCGCGTTTGAAATAGTCGAGACTTTCCGGAGTCGGCCGCTACACTACCGCGATGATGCAATTTGTGTTTTTATCACGCGGCCTTCAATAGTTTGGCACGAGTTTGGCACACGTTCGAATGAAATGAACTCTGAGAAGGTGGTCTACTAATCCGATTGTCGCAGACGTTCTACGGCACTTTCTACGTAACGAAATACGACGCAATCGATCAAACAATAGATACCGTCCTCAAATTATTCGGAAGGAGCAAGTGATTGTTTTCACATAGGAATTATTCAGTTTTGGGAATATTTTGGGTGGAATTGGATTGTCATATCAGCTCACGCGATAAGACAACCGAAATTTAATCAATAACTTGCTTCATATATTTTGCTAGTACTTTCTAGGTGTCGCAAACTGTACATTAAACATGTTTGTAAACAGAGTAACATAAATTCTTTACAATGTCACATGTAGCATGATAATTCTTTTTTACGCCAAACAAAATGTTAGGCCAGAATTTTAGGTTTCCACATGCCATGACTTAATAATAACGTAATCGGTCCAATGGAAAAAGGTAATGATATGCTAAATTTATGGTCAACCACTATAAAGTCAATTTCACTTTGGTTAAGTAGTCAGACAATGATATTTGTGCATTCTGAGTTATTTTACAACTATATATAATTAAATTAATCAATTTCAGATCAGTGCAATACTGGTTGCCTTCAACAAAATGTATATTTAATATAAGTTTGAGATTTCACCAGATTCCACGATCGGTCTTCCACATCATATCACATCAGACTGAACCTCAAAAATAAAGAAACATGGACTTCACCAATAAAGTCGTACTTATAACCGGCGCAAGTTCTGGTATAGGCGCAGAAGCAGCAAAGCAATTTGCAGCCCTCAACGCGAAGCTGGTCCTCACAGGACGTAATCGAGAAGCTTTAACTGATCTAGTCGCTGAACTAGCTTATTCTGTAAACGATTACTTATTGCTCACCGGTGACTTATTGAATGAAGACTTTATCAAATCCCTTGTATCCGACACCATTAAGAAGTTTAGGCGTCTTGATGTCCTTGTCAACAACGCAGGTATCTTGGAAAATGGTAGTATTGAGAATACATCCCTTGAGCAATATGACAAGATAATGAATACAAATGTGAGGTCCATTTATCAACTAACGACACTCGCTACGCCATATCTGATTGCAACCAAGGGGAATATTGTAAATATATCAAGTGTGGTAGGTCTCAGAGCATTTCCGAATGTGTTGGCCTACTGCATGTCCAAATCAGCTGTGGACCAGTTTACAAGATGTGTTGCATTGGAACTAGCAAGCAAAGGAGTGAGGGTTAATGCAGTTAATCCGGGAGTGACCGAAACCAATTTGCACAAAAGAGCAGGGATGGATGCTGTTCAATATCAAGATTTTCTGGAGAGATGCAAGACTACACAACCATTGGGTAGGCCAGGCTCTGTTGATGAGGTTGCTAAGAGTATTGTGTTCTTGGCCAGTGACAATGCATCCTTTATTACGGCGGCTACACTTCCGGTAGATGGTGGCAAACAAGCTTCCTGTCCACGATAAGATTGTTTTTCAATATTTGTACATTTATATTAATACATATTTTCACGTAATAACTGTTGTTCTCAACTAATTTAGACTCATGTAGACTCAAAGCCATATTACAATCTTATGAAGTGTATTTATTATTTTAATATATTTTCGACAGCTAAACAAATACACGTCGTTAATAATTAAACATTTTGACAACTTCGAAATTTGCAGTCCTTCCATTCACATTTTTCGCGATGAGTGCTATGGTCCTTCAGTGCACGAGCTACGTACTAATTCATTTACGTAATTCATTTTGTCTCTATGCATCAGTTCGTGCTAAATTGGATTTTACCGATAAAGTTGTAATAATAACTGGAGCAAGTTCTGGAATTGGAGCGGAAACAGCCAAACACTTTTCTGATCTGAACGCAAAAATGGTCATTACAGATCGTAACGAAGAAGGTCTCTTGAAGACAAGTTCATGCATGCAGAACCCTATAGCCCTTGTTGGTGATCTGTTAGATGAAGCCTTTGTCCAGTCCATTGCACTTCAAACGATAGAGAAATTCGGCCGTATTGATATCCTGGTTAACAACGCAGGAATATTGGAGTATGGCAATATCGAAAATACATCATTAGAGCAATATGACAACGTAATGAATACAAATGTCAGAAGCATTTATCAACTGACATCTTTGGTTGTTCCACACCTAATTGAGACGAAGGGTAACATTGTAAATGTATCAAGTCTCGCTGGCCACAGAGCTATTCCAAATATCTTATCCTATTGCATGTCAAAAGCAGCACTTGATCAATTTACGAGGTGTGTAGCATTGGAACTGGCTGGGAAAGGCGTGAGGGTGAATGCAGTTAATCCGGGAATGGTTATAACTAATGTTCTTCTCAGAGCAGGAATGAATGCAGCCCAGTATGAAGAACATGTTGAGAAGAGCAAAAAATTACATCCTTTAGGAAGACCAGGTAATGTGGATGAAATCGCGAAAGTTATAACTTTCCTAGCTAGCGATAATGCGTCGTTTATCACAGCTACTACATTTCCTGTTGATGGTGGCAGACAAGCCAGATGTCCATGATAAATAGTGATCCATCATAAGTTTTATGGAATGTGGTCCATAATAAAATTCCTAAAATGCTTGAATTTTGTAAGAATGAATAATTCACTCACTAAACGTTTCTTCCTTTACCGCTGTCGCTACACTTCCTTCAAACGACAAACAACATTGTTTCCCAAGTTGAACTCTTTTACGTTTTATTTTAATAAATATTTTCTAACATTAACTGTTTCACTAGCATTATCCAGTACTTCTGGATCAATTTAAGTTCAAAGCCTAATTTCAGCGAATAAAATCACAAACGTGCAACATAGTGAAGTGCACTAATTATTTTGATACATCTACGTAGGTTAAAAAATTCCTCTCGTTGGCAACACCCCTCCAAGATTCTACTATTCACATTATGATTTACATTTTTCGCAATTCATGCAGCGATATGGACCTTCAGATCATAAACAGTGCATTTACGTAACTCTCATTCTTTCTCTACGCTTCAGACTGTTGTGTTCGTGAAAAACTAGTTCAGCCAAACATTAAAATGGATTTCACCAATAAAGTTGTAATAATAACAGGAGCAAGTTCTGGAATTGGAGCGGAAACCGCTAAACACTTTAATGAACTCAACGCAAAAGTGGTCCTCATAGGACGAAACAAAGAAGCACTTTTGAACACAAGCTCAGGCATGAAACACGCTTTAGTCCTGGTTGGTGATATTTTAGACGAAAACTTTGTCAAATCAATTGTGTCTCAAACAATTGAGAAATTCGGCCGTATTGATACCCTTGTTAACAACGCAGGAGTCTTAGCGAATGGTAGTATTGAAAATACATCTTTAGAGCAATATGGCCAGATAATGAATACAAATGTCAGGAGTGTTTACCAACTGACATCTTTGGTTGTTCCATACCTAATTGAGACGAAGGGTAACATTATAAATGTGTCTAGTCTTGCCGGCCTGAGATCTTTTCAAAATGTCTTATCCTATTGCATGTCAAAAGCAGCACTTGATCAATTCACAAAGTGTATAGCATTGGAACTAGCTGGAAAAGGCGTGAGGGTGAATTCTGTTAATCCAGGAACGGTTAAGACTAATGTGCATTTAAGGTCAGGAATGGATGTTGCTCAGTATGAGGAATATGTTGAGAGGTGTAAAGTGATACATCCATTGGGAAGACCAGGGAATGTAGATGAAGTTGCAAAAGTTATAACATTTTTAGCTAGTGAAAATGCGTCATTTATCACTGCTGCTACAATTCCTATTGATGGTGGAAGGCAAGCTAGTTGCCCAAGATAAATATTTTCATATCATTCTGTATTTCTACTAAAAGTTGGTTAATTGGAAAATGTGTATAAAATAATCTTGTTGGAATTTTGTAAGATTAATTTCAAAAAATGTAACTGTTGGTACAGATCTCTGTATAGAATACTAATGGCATTCATATACCTACTTGATTTTTTTGAAATATATTTATTTTTGTGCAATATATGAACAAATAGATTTGAGTCGTAAGTTGCCATACGCATGCGTAATATACTCCTGCAATTCAGCAGGAATGTCAACAGCTGATAGTGTAGTTCAGGTCAACAGCGGCAGTCTACATTATCTGCAAGTCTGATTACAACTCGCTCAGCTCATTATATAAGATTGTGCAAGTTGGCATTTAGAAACATGAACTTCGCCGGTAAAGTTGTCCTAATAACAGGCGCCAGCTCAGGCATTGGTGCTGCAGCAGCGAAACATTTCGCGAAGCTCGGTGCAAGTTTAGCGCTCACTGGTCGTAATCTCGATAACCTTCAAAAGATCTCTTCAGAATGCGAGTCTGCAGGTGCTCCGAAACCCTACGTTGTAACCGGCGAGCTTACGAAGGAAACGGACGTGAAGAACATAATGGAATCCACCATCAAACACTACGGTAAACTGGACGTGCTGGTGAACAACGCCGGCGTCATCGAAACGGGTTCGATCGAGACCACCAATTTGGAGCAATACGATCGTATGATGAACATCAACGTGCGCTGCATCTATCAGATGACCAACCTCGCCGTGCCGCACTTGATCAAAACGCAGGGCAGCGTTGTGAACGTGTCGAGTGTGAACGGCATTCGTGCCTTCCCTGGCGTGCTCGCATACTGCATGTCGAAGGCGGCCGTCGATCAGTTCACACGCTGCGTCGCTTTGGAATTGGCGACAAAGAACGTTCGTGTCAACTCTGTGAATCCGGGTGTAACGGTCACGAATTTGCATAAACGCGGTGGCATGGATGAGGAGACGTACAAGGCTTTCCTGCAGCGCACAAAGGACACACATGCTATGGGCAGGCCTGGACAGGCCGATGAGGTAGCAAGCACTATAGTGTTTTTGGCTAGCAACGATGCGAGCTTTATCACAGGAGCTTCCATTCCTGTCGATGGAGGCCGTCATGCAATGTGTCCAAGATAAATTTATTTCAATGTGTTATAATTGTACATCACGATATTCATGTTTCTGTTATTTTTTAAAGATTAAATGGTATATTTCAATTGTTGCTTTTTTAATTCCTTATCGACAGAAAAAGAATATTGACACTTCATTACATAGAATTATCGATATTGTATAATTATTAATTTTTGTAATACTATATACTTTATTTAATTTATGTAGATTATGTCATATATAATCCTAAAAACCTATTAGCAAATTACATAAAACTTTGTTACTACGTCATATTATGAGCTCTGTCGCCACATGCAGGATGCTTTGCTTGGATTTAATGCAGGAAGACACGGCACGTCTATGCATAGTTTGGCAAATCAACTTGGAGATAAGACATCACTATATCAATATAGAATTTCTAAAAATATAAGATCTCCAGGTTCAGATACTGTCCATGCAGTATCAAGATTTTATAAAACGTCATAGGGAAGCATTAAAATAGTAATTAATCATTCATCGAAATAGAGAAATGTTATGGATTCATTGAAATTGCATAATTCTGGGTCAGAGTAGTATATTATCTAATAATATGAGATCATTGATAGAAGAGGAAAAAAGGAAAAACACGAGGATAAAGTTGCTACATGTTTTGCATTTGGACTAGTTCTATGTGGCCTTCATTACCAAAAATAGCAAATTCATATATATTTTATGATTTTGAAAACAGTACGGCGCGTGGCTTTTGTTATCAAAATAGATACGGATACGAATAGGTATATATATATGAAAAATTTCTACGAAAAACCATAGAGAAAATGGACTTCACTAGAAAAGTAGTGCTTATTACCGGCGCTAGCTCGGGCATTGGTGCCGCCACAGCGATTAATTTTGCCAAACGCGGGGCAAGTCTTGCTCTCACCTGTAAGAACAACTTGGAGAAGACTTCATCAGAATGTGAGTCAGTTGGAGGTTTGAAGTCACTCATCCTCAACGGTGATCTGACAAAGGCCGAGGATGTGAAGAGCATCTTGGACGCAACCATCAACCATTATGGCAAACTGGATGTGCTGGTAAACAGTGCAGGTATATTAGAAAATGGTACAATTGAGACTACAAGTTTGGATCAGTATGATCGTGTGATGGACATCAATGTACGTGCTATCTTCCATTTAACCCATCTTGCTGTGCCGTATTTGATCAAGACGCAGGGTAACGTAGTTAATGTTTCGAGTGTGAATGGAGTACGCTCATTTCCTGGCGTTCTTGCCTACTGTTTGTCGAAGGCTGCAGTTGATCAACTTACCCGTTGTGTAGCTTTGGAACTTGCAGCCAAAAATGTTCGAGTTAACGCAGTCAACCCAGGTGTTATTATAACGGATATCCATCGTCGAAGTGGAATGGACGAGGAGACATACCGGGCTTTTCTGGAGAAGACCACACTTACTCACGCTTTGGGGAGGCCTGGGCAACCTCAGGAAGTTGCAAACACTATTGTGTTCTTGGCTAGCAGTGATGCTAGTTTCATTACAGGAGCTTCCCTGGTTGTTGATGGTGGAAGACACGCAATGTGTCCAAGATAAATTCGTTCTTGCTGGTGCTACCATATGATCTGTAGATGCTACTTTCTAACGGACATATTTCAAATAGGTAGCGGGAATTATTTTGATAACCTCAAAACTGAAACTTCGTTTTTTTTTTGAAATTGGATTTTGTTAATTTATTATAAATTATGTTACTTCTTTAAAACTATTTATACAGTAATCAATAAATATGCAATATTACGTCATTTTGATTGAAATTTAACCCATATTTTTTATTTGCAGGTTTTCCTAATTTTGTGTTGGCTACACTTAATCTTATAACCTAAAAAATTAAATCTTACAAATTATTATAATTTCCTAATATATAAAACTATTTTGTCAAATTTTTATCAAATACATATTCTAAGCGATATTTTTAATGATTTTGTAAATTATTAATGATGAAATTTTGTTATAAATTTCAATTTTTAGTAAAACGGCTAGTTAAGTCTAGGGAATTTTGGCCGGTCGGTTGGGATCTTTGCCCAAGTAGAGCACTTGTCTATCGGCATCTATCACATCTTCCCTCCCACAAATATTTGCCTTTCATTGGGTAAAAATACACGAAAGTACGTGCCGTTCGTCAGCAGTGCGTGTGTTCCTCGTTATATCCGGCATCGTCTAACTGGATGCCTTGTTTGGTTAAAGATGGCAAGTCTAGGGACATGTGCGTCGTCGGATTGCGACCGCGAAGCAAAATTACAGTGTCCGACGTGTATGAAACTCGGCATTCAGGGCTCGTTTTTCTGCTCGCAGGAGTGTTTCAAGGCGAACTGGCGCACGCACAAAGTCATTCATTCGCTAGCTAGTAAGTCAGAGAGGTACTGGTCTATATCTCACGAATTTTGCACTAAACGTGCACTATTTTTCGATTGAATATTAAAATAGATATTCTTTGCAGAAGGCGAGAGCATTGATGGTAGTAAAAAGGAGGATGCTGGTTATAATCCATGGCCATTCTTCAGCTACACTGGCAAGCTACGGCCGTATCCCCTGTCTGATAAAAGAACAGTGCCCAGTGGCATCATGAGGCCTGATTATGCTGACCATCCAAGTGGTTATCCTCTGTCTGAGCAAGCTGTGAAAGGCTCTAGTCAAATTAAAGTACTGGATGATGAAGAAATTGAGGGTAAATTGTCGCAAATAGGCAAAATAATTATTCTTAACCAATTCATTGAAATTTTAGGAATGAAAGTGGCTTGTAAACTAGGTAGAGAAGTACTCGATGTAGCTGCAAGTGTTTGCGATGTCGGTGTACCGACAGATGAAATTGATAGAGCGGTACATGAAGCGTGTATCGAAAGAGAATGTTATCCATCTCCACTCAACTACTATGAATTTCCAAAGTCTTGCTGTACTTCAGTGAACGAAGTCATCTGTCATGGAATACCAGATATGAGGCCATTACAGGATGGCGATTTGTGTAATGTTGATATCACTGTCTATCATCGTGGTTTTCATGGTGATCTGAATGAGACGTTCTTCGTTGGTAACGTTGAGCAGAAACACAAAGATCTCGTTCGAGTGACACACGAATGTCTCATGAAAGCGATAGATATTGTAAAACCAGGCGAGAAATATCGCGAGATTGGAAATGTTATTCAGAAACATGCACAGGCACATGGTTATTCGGTTGTCAGAAGCTACTGTGGACATGGAATTCATCGACTCTTTCATACAGCACCTAATGTTCCCCATTATGCAAGTAAGTATTCGAATTAAGAGGCTTATATCTTGGGGTATTATTTAAATTATTAAAATTCCTTAACACTATGCTGGTCCGCGACACCCAGATGGGCCCTGAACGGCTAAAATTTAAAGTTTATATCCAATAATGTATTTCAAAATATGGCAAATTTAATCGAAGAGTAACGCAGATGAATTTTATAATCTCGCAATGAGCCTAAAAGATGTTGACGGGGAGTAAAGCGTAGGAATTTGAGGCGCCGGCGTCAACGGAAAATGTTTATGAATTGTGCGGACGGCAGTGTTAAGAAATGTTAGATATTGTATTAATTTTCAAAATGATTAGAAAATCGTGCAATTGGTGTAATGAAAGCCGGCCATTCATTCACAATTGAACCAATGATATCAATGGGATCATGGAAAGATGAATCCTGGCCAGATAAGTGGACAGCTGTGACCGTTGATGGTTTGTGGTCGGCGCAGTTCGAACAAACTCTACTAGTTACCGACAACGGCTGCGAGATCTTAACGAAGCGTCGCAACGCAACTGGACTACCTCATTTTATGGATAAGCTTTAAGCGTAATGTTTCATTTCATTACCTTGTCGTTGCGAAATTATCTCAATGTAGGTGGAAATATCATTTGTTGACTAATTGGGGGAAACTGTATTTTTGCTAGTGTAGGCCTCACGAGTGTTCATATAATGACCATTTAACAAAACAATTTTGTAAGCGTACAATTTTATGGGTATTGTAGAACTTGAAATACAGAGAAAAAACTAGAAAACAGAAAAACTTGAAAGTAGCTATTAGTGAAAATTAAGTAAGAATAAGATCATCCCTTAATTTACCTACTACCTAAATATCTAAATAAGAAGACTGAAACGAGGAGGGCTTCATAGCGGATATCATGCAATGGTTCATATAGTCAGTCTATTTTCATACAAAGGAAGTCTTTGAAACCTGCTGGATACAAATGGAATCCTGGGAATACTGTCGGACAAACGGGAAGGATCAATCTCAATAATTGTGATACCTAGAAGGCTCGTCTAGGTGGACAGGAATCTAAACACCACCGATACGCGGATGGTGCCAGGTGTGAGCAAATAGGATTTGGAGGGCGTGCACCAGTGCAACGTACTTCAAGTGGTGATTAGCTGGGAATCATCGGTGTCAAAGTCTCTGTAGTAGCAGAGTGACTGCAACACTCATCGTGGTGGCCATCACGGCGGATATTGAACACCACGGTGCTGCTGATTCTGAAAAGTGAAGGGTCACCGCGTCGAGTTATTTCAAAGGCAACGTCGACTATGAATTTTTCTGGATGGAGTAAAATATTCCTATTTAGCCTGTGGGACGAACGGGTTTTCCTTTTATAACATCCTTCAATGGCTATTTTTGAAATATTTATGCATAGCTACACAGATATCAATTTTTACATTCTATTTTAATTTAGTACAAATAATTACTACAATCAAAGGAATATATTTAATCATTACAGTATTTTAATAACTTCTAAAACAAATACAATAAGAGCAAGTCCGTAGAACAGTAAAATAAATATTATCAATCCTTTTATAGGTTTGAAATAGATATCTAATCAATCAAAATCTATTTTATCATCAATTATACTGATTTGAAATGCAACATTTTTTCTGTGCTTTAAATAGAGCATTTCAGTCCAGAATTTAAGTAAACCGAGTCGATACAAACGCTTATTCAGAATTTCCTTGAATGATGAATGTTTAATGGATAAACATAGTTATACAGGCCAGCACACCGTTTAACGACAAAATGTCCACTTTCACCAGGTGGACATTCGTGGCTGCTCAGAAATTTTCCATAAAGATCATTAACGATAACCATCTTTTTTGCTTCGGGGATATTCTCGCCTAGTAAGGCTGCTTGTGTTGCAATCTGACGCAGATATTCATCAGGTCCATTTAGGAATATATTCTTCGAATCAGTCCCATCCGCTTCCCAGATGAGTCCTTCATCGACGACATCTTTCCACGTTTGTGGTATTTTAGGTTCTAATGCTTACTATCATACACAGCAGTAAAATAAGTTGTTGAGAGAATAACCTAACCTAACCAACTCCAGAACTACTATCGACCAAAATTGATATTGAATAACTTGAACAAAAAAATATTCGTAAGTATTCTATCAAAGGTTTTGGTACTATAAAGGAGACACATGTTTCAATATAAGGGATGGTTGTATCCGTGGAATCCAAACGAATACGAACATGCCAGAAAGCATCCAAACCAGTGTGCAATTTATTATTTATTAAATCTGTCAATAATTCGGTGAATGCTAGATAATGATAAAAATTGAATTTTAGTTTCCATCCTCTCATAGCTTCTGCAATTATATACTTATCAAGACCTTCAAAATCATTGTCTGTGGAGTTAATTTCTTTAACCATAGTTACGTAAGGAGGATAATGAAAATAACCAATTTTAAAAACGTTACTTTTATTAATAAAACTGGGTGACCATTTATCCAAAAGTAGTTTTGTTTCATTTCCTTGAATAATATTCAGGATATTTCCATTTTCTTGTAGAATACTATATTGGCCTCCATACACAGTACTAATAATCTGAAAAGTAGAATGTTCTGTTGAAGAATGGTTATAAATTTTGATAACATGTGCATGTAGCTCAGTGAAACACTCCAAAGTAGATTTGACGTAATTAAATTCATTCACGGATGTATCTGGTGATCATATTATTATTTCTGTAAAGGAAACAAATAATTCCTTATTGATTTTACCATGTCTACATGGGAATAATTTAAAAATGGAAGATTGACTGTTCGTTTCTATAATATAATGTGTGATGTGGCATATATCAGTGAAGTTGAGTATTTTTTCATGTTCATTCTGGTTTTCCACAATGGTTTCAATATTTGCAAATATTTTAGTGCCAATTTCATTGAGTATTATTGACTTGTCATCAGTAATAAAAAAACACATTTTGCTTGAATGAGAGAAAATGTTAAAAGACAGCAACATTCCTCCAGACATAATGTTTGAGCCTGAATGTCATTTGTGAAGTGGATTCACATGGAAAGTAATCGATGGGAACTTATTTAACAAGGTTCATTTTTCATTGAAGTATGTAGCATATTCTGTTTTTAGGATATTACTTTTTTCTTTGATGTTCGCAACAAGTTTATTCGGATTTCTAGCGAAGTGTTCGATAATGACAAAATAATACGATGTTAAATGATATTTTTTGGACACTTATATTAAAAAATATATAACGGTAGCAGGAAATGTACGTGTAATTTATCATTTTTAGAAAACAGCTTAAACAAGCCTAGAACATCGCATGTTGCAAGCTTTAGAAGCATTTCAGATTCAATTACCTATACATATAGAAGACTTCCGGTAATCACTATATTACACCTGAATGTAAAAACGGATCAATATTACAGATGCAAATTCAATATTATGAGATTTCTGCAAAATTACATATTCAAATTTTATTATTCCATACATAATGTATTTAATAATCGATAAAAACACTCGTGTAAATACACAATATCTGGGGTGAGCAAGATTTTTTATCAGCGGACCAACAATATGTGGAATATATTCTGCCAAGCCACACACAACCACTATATAACATGTAGCACACATGAGAGGGGGTCCCCCTTTTCGAAAAGGGCATTGAATAGATTCATATTCGCCCTTCTTAAACCATGTACCATCGGGCCACGTACGGCCAATGAAAACTAAATAAAATAAAAATAATAAACTAAGAAGGAACGTTGAATGATTACTTACATGACTGATCCTTAAACAAATGTTTCATTATCTATAGAAGGCGTCATACGACCTCTACGAATAGGTTTGCAATACACTTTTGAACATTGCTTTTTGCAAGAACCATTCCAGGAATCTTTAATGGCCTCCCTATTTTTATACATATAATATCCCAAGAATGATACAATTGCAAGGATTAATGTCCAACAATAAACGCACAACTGTGGAGTTTCTCCAGTACAGCAGATTATGCGATATCGAACCATGTTTAAATGTGTTTTATAGTGCAGATATTCGCGACCTGTTGCTGACAAAGGCTGAATACTTTATAAGTTGTGCAGGCTATTGGTGAGTGGCATATCCGAGTACATCCCTTCCAACGGTAAGTACTTTAGTGTTTCGTAATATCCCTCCGGTGATTAACAGATTTAAGTGGAAGATCGAAAGGGGACGAATTGATTACAAGTTATTACGATCAATAACAGCAGTTTCTAGGATTGATTTAAATTTGATGGCACCATTAATACTTGAAAGTAATTTTAAAAATCTATGAAGTATCCAGATGATGTTCAAGCCGCATTAAATAAATAATTCATAACGCTAATTATAAGTAACCGATTGACTCACAGTCAAGCTTTATTTTCTAGGATTATTTGAAATGGAGTTATATCAAAGGATGTAATTACTTTTAACATTGTTGAAAATCGATTACAACGTGCATCTGAAGGAGTAATTTCGCCTTTAATAACTTTCAACATTGCCTCGTTTACTTTTCCTTCTTCAGAGAGCGCCAAGAGGACAATAAGGGGACGTATTAATCCAAAAATAACAATAATTATGTATCCTTTAATCTTTTATATATTGAGGGGAACTTGTTAGAACATGGACCGAGAAGAGGAAGGAGGTAATGAGAGAAATTGGAGGTGGTGCAGTGATTAGGTCTGCAAACTGTCGAAGACTTGTAGAGGGAAATAATGAGGTGCATAGCAAAGAAGAAAAAGAATAACGGAGACGGGGAGATCACTGGTTCGATGAGGAATGGAGCTGGATGAAAGGGGACCTGAGAAAAGAGATCCGAAATTGGAAGGAGGGTTGACTGTCGGGGGGAAAGCACGGAATGTAAGGAAAAGCATGCAGAGGACAATGGAGAAGAATGCGAATGAATCCATAGCGGAAATGTCGCGTATGTTGTGACAGCGTAAATAAGTGATCAAACTATCGCTGAAAAATTCACAATTATCTATCACCTCCTCTGTGAAATAAACATTAAAAGTAGGACAAGAGCGACGTCTATCAGCATTTTTAGATTTGTTCATGTTAACTTAGGCTTCAGTAACCAGAAGTGAACCGAATCTGAGATCACCAAAACTGTCCATAAAATATTCAGGGTTTTTCATGAAATAAATTTGATACGTCCTTGGACCTAAATTTCGCTATATATTTTGTGTTGCATTTGTTGTTTTATTCAGTCATTCTTATACAAATTATTTATAATCATCATATACACACAAATAACATTTATAGTTTAAAGAATTTATAAATACGAACTATAACATTCATCTCTTTTTCGTCTTTATACATAGCGCTTAGCTTAATCTATCGTAAAGTATGACTAAACATATGATCTTTATTAATTACAAAATATAAATATGAGCCATTTATAAATCTAACGAAAACAAATGCATTCGGTGATGGAAAGAGCGTATTTTTCTATCTAATTTTATGTTGTTCGTTCAGGAACCATTTCAATATTTCCTACGCAATTTGAAATTACAGAATTTCCGAAATGGTTCGGGAACAAGCATAGTTTCATCCAATTTTGTGCAATGGTACAAAGAAAACATTTTCCACTTAGTGCTAAGTACATTAATCGAAGAATAGATTTTTTGTTAAATATACACGAACAAGTACACGTCTCTATGGTCTACGTATATAAAGATTGGTCAATTGATAAGTAAAACAAAAAAACAAAATTTATGAGCGTATTCACATGTTTGACCAGAAGTCTAGACTCGATTGTCTCTCAATTATTGCCCCACCTCACTCTCACTATCACTCTTATCTGAAAAGAGAGCAATTAGAATCTTTCATCAATCGAGCTGTTGTCATCACCGTTACCTTTCTTTCCAGGATAAGCGTGACGTTTTAATCGGTCATACAGATCTTCTTTAGTACCATAAATACTTGCGTTTGAGCGCGCTAAACTATTCATTTTGCCATTCACGCCATTGTGAAGGCTTTCTTTCATGTACGTCTCATTGTAGAAATTAGGCATTTCCCAACCATCCTCTTCATCGTCATAATAATGTGCATACGTTGAGTGATGGCTGGGTGCGATGCTTTCAGCATAGGGTGTTGGTGCACCATAGTAGAAGTTGACTTGAGAACCATTTTGATCGGTGGCTGGTGTGAGAAGCTTCTTTGGCTCGCGACGACGATTCGCCCTTGCACAGATCATCCAAATAAGAAGCACGATGAAGATGATAAGGATGACGGAAGCAGCAATGCCTCCAGCGATGTATGCGAATTCGGATTTCTCCGCGCAGTGTTTGCCAGTGAAACTACCAATACATCTGCATGATGGTTGTCCTCGGACGTCTTTGACACAAACACCCTCGTTCTCACAGAAACCATCGCAGACATCTGTACAGAACTTGCCAGTACCGTTGAATCCAGGCTTGCATTCACATTTGAAGTCACTTGTTTCCGGTATCAATAGACAGTAGGCGTTAGGATCACAATGCATTTCAGGACCGTTCATCTCACAAGGGTTGGTACACTCAGCTTTGCTGGTGGCTGCTGTTCCCTTAGTGCTGGTATTTGGAGGACAGGCTACACAAGTCGTTTGCTGTGATTCCGGCTGGTACCATCCCTTTTTACATGGTATGCAGCTGTTCAGAGTTCCGTTAAGATAAGTACCTGCTGTGCACACCGGAAGGGAACATTCTTCATTGCTGGATGCGCCAACCTTTGGCGTGGTGCGTCCCAATGGGCATGCAATACAAGCAGCTTGAATGCCCTGCATTCGGAAGGTTCCTCGAGGGCATGGTTCGCATTTGCCATCGAAAGCTAATTGCATTCCACTAGCACATTCGTCACGGCACTCCTTGGCTGAGACGGCTTCGTTGGTGCGAGTTGTCTTTCCCAGACCACAGATTTTGCAAGAGAAGGAGCCTTCTTCCGCTTGGAAGAAGCCATGTCCACAACTACGGCACAATCCGGCGTCATGATCATAGTATTTACCGACAGGACAACGTTCTGCAAAGTGCAAAAAATCACAATTAGCCAAGTCAGGAAACAAACAAGAGTCTATTTTTGCTATACCTTTACAATCTGCTGCACTTCTAGCTCCTAAACCAATGGTAACTCCCTGCCTTCCAGCTATCGTAGGACACTGGATACATTGTAGTTGACCTGCTTCACTCTGGTAGGTTCCAAGGGGACATGGAATGCACGTTTTCGTCTCTTTTTCGAAGTATGTACCAATTGCGCATGGAACTATACAATAACAACGTTATGAATTTCGTCCTTCGATCTTCAAAATTTCAAATTACTTACCGCAATCGGGCGCCATAACTACTTGACCAACTGGACAAGCATAGTCCGATTGCAGGATCAGAGAGCTGGGGTCTGGAACGGTGTTGGGAAGAATATCGCGAACATCAAACTGGTCATCTTCTAAGATTAGCATTTCCAACAATCTTTGAACTGTAGATCTATCGTTGGTGTTGGAGTTGATGATGGGGTCACTAGTAAGAAAACAAAATTAGTACCATGATACCAAATTATGAAAGGATTAGTGTCACAAGTGGCGTGTAATTCTGTGTTTAGAAAAGAAGTGCTACATGTACTGTGTCCAAATCATAAACGTGTCAACATGTGTCACTAAACAGATAACTAGTGAGTGCTTACTTGATGGCCGGGAATGAGATTTCTATGTTGTACGTATCGCTCGTTTGTTGCCGTCCTTGGCGATTATTGCTACAAAGGAACGAATCATGCCACAGGGTGCTAACTACGAGTATGCAAAACGACTAAAAGTACTCAATACTACGAGCATGCAAACATACACAAAACACATAACAAGTAGATGAAAGTATGTGGATGCTGGTGAAGATGTCCATCGTTCTGAGGACATGAGTGGTGGTCATCATGCTCATACACAACGACTGTTGTAGAAACGTCAGACGTTAATACTTCAAATTGTTATTGTTTAATGTAGTTATTTGATGGAGTTTGAGGTGATAGGTACTTACGGTTGAACAGGTACTTCTGCGTCAATAACGTAGGTACCGCCATCTTCTTCATCGTCAGTAGCCACTTGACGAGTGATTCGGTTTGATCGGTGATCACAGCTGATATCAATGTTAAGATCTTTGCATTCTCTGGTTCCTTCCACAGAGAACGAACAGAAGTTCCAATCCCTGTTCAATGCGTTAACTGCGTTGCGGACCTTCTGTCTGAGGACACCTTGACCAGCTTCATTGCACAGTACAGAACTTGGGAAGAGCATATTAATCTTGAAGACACGTTGAGCTGATTTAGCAGCTAAAACCAAATAATTCTTGAAATATAAACGGATTGAGGCCTTAAAATATTATCTATACCTGAACATGCTGGGTAGACCATTGGAAGACTGGGATTTGATGTTGGCCTCCAGAAACCTTCTCCTCCACATGTGTAGAACTTAGGAACATCTTCAGAGAATCGTAGTCCTGGATTACATCCAATTTCACATACTTTAAATTGTCCACCTGCACCCCAATCTTTACATGTCTGTGTTCCTCCAATTGGATCAGGCAACTCAGGACAGAACTCTGATAATAGAGAGACTTTGAATGTACACATAGCAGTATTTCCGGCGGCATCCGATGCAACATAAGCAATTTGGTAGACTCCCCAAAGAAGGGTTTGACCAGGTCGATGCCCATTTCTCTCTTGAATCTTTACAACGCCAACGTTATCACTGAAATGAGGTTCATCCCAGGATACAATCGCTGATCCATTTTTAGCGATAACCCATAAATCTCCAGGGCAATATTCTACTTTCGGTGGAATCTTGTCAACATCGAGGGTTTGGCACTTAGTTCCCGAATATCCAGGAGGGCACTTCCGTTGCCCACAGTGAGAAGGAACAGTTCTTTCAACTCCTCCTAGGGTATCTTCATACCCGGCCCATGTCAAAAGCAATCCACGATATAAAACGGGTTCTGTACGACAATCACGAACTTGTTTTTGCACTTCATTAGTAACATCCAAAGCCCGTCCCCAAATCTGAACCTTTGTTAAATGGCCTTGGAAGCCTGTCTCTGTGTAACCTTTTGGATTACCAGAACGTGGTTTACCTAACGTAACCCAGGCATATTCGGGAAGTTTCCTGCCACTTCCGTATCCTTCAACTTTGCTGGCAATAAGTCCTTCAGTAATAAGTTTCAATTCTCCACCGTTATCACCATCCCAAACTACAGCGATATGGTGCCATTGACCATCATTGATTGTAGTGTAGTCGCGGTAACTCAGATAGACATCTTGGATATCAGAGAAAAGTGATACCTGAACACCACTGGAATGAGCCTGAATAATCGGTCTCCTATTTGTTGGCATATGCTTGGATGACACGCTATACATTGTGAAAAAAATGCCATTTTCATCCTTCTCTGTGAACTGTACCCACATGGCTATTGTAACACTTGATTTCGATCCAGTATAGAATGGAATAACTTGAGCGGCTGAACTTCTGGTAGCATCACTAAAGTACATGTCATAGTCCACAGAAATCGCTGCAATGCAGAATATAATAATTTCAATACCGTGGAGGGGTTACTTAATCATTTCTACTTACTTTTCCTGCAATCTTCGCCTGTTAAATTAAATGGACATTGACAGAAGAATTTTCCGGTTAAGTCAATACATGTTGCACTTGGTGGGCAGGAGTTTTCTTTACAGTCAACAATGTCCTCCTCACAGAACTTTCCAGTATAGCCAGGTTGGCAAATACACTGGAAGCCATTACCATGGTTTGTACAAGTCGCTCCGTTTTTGCAATCATTCGTTTGGCATGCATCATATTCATATTGACAGCCAATACCGGAATATCCATTCGTACAGGAACAATTTAATCCAGAACCGAAGTCCTGACATTTGCCTCCATGCATGCATGGATTTCCAATGCATCGTTCAGGAGCAGTCTCGCACTGTTTGCCATCTGTTCCCGATGGGCATACACAGAAGTAGTCTTGGAATAAGTTGATACATTTGGCATCATTTTGACATGGTCTGTTCTGACATGTGCCAATATCAGTCTCGCAATTTACACCATTCCAACCCTGTGGGCATAGGCATTTGTATCCACCTACTTCATCCCGGCAGGAACCACCATTCAGACATGGATCTGATTTGCAGTCATCAATATTTTCCTCACAGTAAATACCTTTAAAACCATCTCTGCATAAGCACTGGAATTTATTGTCCATATCAAGACATTTGTCGGTACCTAACGGGTTGCAAGGATCGCTTAGGCATTCATCAATTTCTGCTTCGCATTGCAAGCCCACATATCCTGGCCGGCATTTGCACAAAAATCCATCAACTTGATCCGTGCAAGTGGCACCATTCTGACAAGGTTCCGCCGAGCAATAGTCAATGTTGTGTTGACAACGCTTACCAGTAAATCCTGCTTCGCAAGTACAGTTGTAATCATTGATTCCATCGATACATTGGCCACCATTTTCACATGGGTCATTCATGCAATCATTAATATTAATTTCGCACGACTCACCGGACCACCCAAGTTGACAAATACATTGATGGTAGAATAATTTATCCACACAAACACCGTTCTTACAAGGATTCTTTGAACAGAGATCGATTTTCTCTTGACACCGTTTACCGGTAAAACCGGATGGGCACGCGCAACTAAAGTCTGCTACTAAATCCGTGCAATTCGCTCCAAGTAAGCAAGGTTGCTCGCCACAATCATCAGTGTTAATTTCGCAAGTTTGACCTTCCCATCCGGGCAAACATTCGCACATAAAACGACCTTGTTGAAGAGCAATACATGTGGCACCATTGTTGCAAGGACTACCGTTATTTGTACAGGGATCAACGGTCATGTCACAATCAACTCCGGTGTATCCAGATCTACACAGACATGTGAAATTGTTATATCCCGGCTCATCTTTACACATAGCCCGCTCAGGGCAGGTGTCATTTCGGCAGTCAGATCTCTCCTCTTGGCAATTAATACCAGAGTAACCAGGAGCACATTGACAACGATATCCTTGGGGTTGGTCAATACAGGTAGCTCCGTTATAACAAGGTTGAGAGGAGCATTCATCTATATCTGTCTCGCATCTTCTGCCTGAAAAACCAGCAGGGCAGAAACATTGTATTCCATGGCCCATTGGAACACATAAACCTCCATGTTGACAAGCATTTTCTGTGCACTGAATTGGTAGGCAGTCAGAGCGACTGGACGCACCAGGACCATCAGTTTTCATATTAGTTGGGCATTCCATACAAGTGGTTTGGCCATTGAGAGGTTGGTAGAAATCACGGGGACACATTGAACAAGGAGCAAGTCCGGTGGAGGAATATTGTCCTGGGCCACATTTTGGCCTGCATCGATCTTTGCCAGGTGCGGATGGTTGATATGTGAAAGTATTCGCAGGACAAGCCTGACAATCCTTAAAGCCACCAGTTGGTGGTTCACCTGTATAGCTATTTCGGGGACATTCAAGACATGGTACAAGTCCAGTAGGTGAATAAGTTCCGAATCCGCAAACAGGGACACAATCGTAAATACTCTTGGATCCCTCTTCTTTGGTGTAAGTTCCGGATGGACAACGTTGGCATGCTCCTTGACGAGCACTATTTTGATAATATCCTTTCGGACAGTAGGTACATTCCTTTTGTCTCTCTCCAGCGAAAGTACCCGCTGGGCAATGTACTAAACAAATAGGGAACAATTTAGTCAAGTAAAGGGATAGTTTAGATAGATACTTACAACAGCGGGGAACGTCATTTTCATCCATATTTAGAACTTCACCAATGTTGCAGGTAAATCCACGGGAGATAGTCGAAGACAGAGCGCGTAATGGCGGACATTGATTGCCAATTGCAGAAACGTTCAACAATGGTTCAATTACCGCACTCGCATATGGTACGGACAAATCAAATATTAACGTTAGAGTGGAGCCACATAGGTTGTATAATTGTGGTTGACGAATAACGGGAATGACATCGAGAACGAAGTCAATTTTGACCACATTTTCTTCAATTAGTACTGGTATAGCTTTGACGAATGAGACGTTCATGTTTACGTTCACGGCTGAACACCGCTGTGAAAGCATGCGATTGAGTGTTTCATAGTATTGCGATAACAACTCGGTGTACTGATTGAGACAAGCATTGGCAACAGCCCCATTAGCGCGATAGCGGACAGATCCTGTTACATGATAATCAGCTTGCTGTGTGTCTTCAGAGACGCAATCTGGTACTACTGATGTTGGTTTCCATGGTGTTTTACTGTCACAACCGAATGTTTTGATGGGTTGACCATCGGTAAAGCGATAGCCATCATTACATTTTGCAATACATTGCAGTCCGCGGTCACCTTCCAAGCAAGTTATAACACCATTGGCAGGCGACTTCAATTCCCAATCAACGCACGGTGTGGCTTGCACAGAAACCTATAGTTTAACAACATAGAAAGCATTAGCATTATGATTGGTTTAAAAAAGTGGAAAATAATAGACTAAGACTTACCTGGAAATGACAGGTAGCTTTGTTACCATATTTATCAGTGGCAACAACTGTAACATTCTCGAATGTACCAATCGGGATAGTGGCCTTATCTGGGATGAATTGTACATGCACTTCACCAGAGGCATCTGTAACATTTAGCCGACGTCTCGTTTCGTTGAAATTCACAGCATAGCTATCCTGCTTGTCGACTAATTCGATCACGTAGCTTTGGGGGCAGCTGAGTTGCGGCGGCGTGTTGTCTGGAACGGTGATGTTGATCTCACAGATGGCTACATTTCCATCGTAATCGAAAGCTACATATTTTACAACGGTATCTTCAAAGACGTAGACCGGAGTGCGGAAGTTTTGTGGTTTAACTTCCAAACGAGCAATACTTCCAGAATTATCAACAGCTGTTGGTTCTGTGAAGTTAACTGGGAGCAGACCACCATTTTGATCCTTTTGTACGATAATTGGTTGTTGTGGACAGTTTTGGAATACAGGTGTTTCATTGTCAACACACGGGGAATAGCCGTAGTCATATCCAAGAAGTGGATCTTCACTTGGTTCATCACAACCCATCAACTCAAATTTCAAACAGGCATTATCCATATAACTTACAATACCGAGAATAACAAAACGGGCTTGTACGTATTTTGGAAGCGAAATCATCGCCAATTCACCATAATTTCCGGGGTCTCTCATGGTCAAATTGAAATTGGGGAAGTAAACCACGTAATTCTCACTTTCTGCTTGTTTGTAGAAGAAACGAATCTCCGTGGGACGACCCACAATATCATTCGTTACGACACCTTTTACTAGAATTGCTTTCACTCGATAGACTTTACCTAAATCCACGCTCACATATGTAAATGCTTCTTGTTTGCCACACCAGCCAGTTACTGAATTTAGTCGAACATTTCTAGCTTCATAGTTTGGTCTTTCACTAGTAGCATTAATGGCAGAATCAGGAATTCTGCCCGAAGCAAGACCTAATGGTCTAACAACCTTACACTCTGGTTGCCGGACACAAGTGATTGGTCTTGGATTAATCAATATATATCCAGGCCGATTGCATCCAAAGGTAACTTCCGAGCTTTGCTCATAGCTTCTGGCCAATTGGAAACCGTCACTTGGTCTTCCTGGATCTTCACATACTGGGCCTTCGCAACGCAAATCACCAAAGTCCCAAACTCCATTCGACTGACATCTAACCACGTTATCATGTTTATTGCTTTGGCCAGCTAACTTGAATGTATTCTGACAACCGAAGAAAAAGGATGACTGATATTTCGTATCCAAGAATTTTCCGTATTCTGCCCCGGGTGTTGGTGGTGGTGGTCCACAATCCGCCCGAGGACAAGATGGCAGTGCCCCACTAAGCCAGTAATCAGGTAGTCCTTGTTTAGGATTATAGACGCATTGTCTGAATCCTGACGTTGCAGTCTTTCGCAATTGCTTGCCCATATTTCCGCAATTCATGGTAACGTTTTCTCTAAATGGCACTAGTACGCTCTCTTCGTCAGGTCGAATCACACGTAGTCCTTCGTTTTTATCGTCTGGCAACGAAACACATTTAGCATTGTTACATTCGGGAATGGAGCCATTCCATGCTCCAGTGGACGTGCACAAAAGTGCTGATGAACCGGTCATGACAAAGCCAAAATCGCATTGGAAGCGTACTAATTCACCAAAATGATATTTATCTTTTGTAGAAAGAATGACTCCATTCTCCGGGGCTTGCAAAGTTGGGCACATAATTGGTACGCACGATTTGTTAACTTGATAGGTGTCACCGTCTCTTAAACCATTTTCGCTCGATTCAATAGTAAATCCAGAGGTACCGTTCTTTGTGTATAATTCAAATCCTACATTGCAACTGCATGAAAAGTCACCAGGATTATTAATACATTTTTGGTCGCACCCGCCATTGTTAGTCATACACTCGTTGACATCTGTACATTCCAAACGAGTGCAACCCATGATTTCAAGTTTCATACACGGGGCTCCAACATAGTCTTGCATCTTGAATTTAATATACTGGGCTTCAATTGGCACTGGCAAATTAAGAATGGATAGAGTCGGTTCTAATATGCGGAATTCCACAGCCGTTCCATCGGGGTTTCTATAGTCTTTGTACACATCTGTAAGGTCATCAGTATATTGAATGCGAACAGCAGATGTAAATGCCAAGTTTCCATCTGGGCGAGTAACGCTCATAGTTCGGAAGCCTCGAATGATGGTAGGCGCCTTCAAGTCGATGATGACATAGTTGGAACCTGGTTCCAGAGTGTTTCCACACCAACCTTGTCCATTGCTCAATCGCAGCATCTGTAAAGAATAAAGACAACACGAATGAATAAATATATTTGTTTAATACAATGGCTATTGTCTTACCCCCTTGGTATAGCCTTCCTCAGTGCTAGAGACCGTGATGGCATCATCTGCAATTCCTCCATTGATCAACCCAAGATCGCCCACGGGTCTACAATCCAAAGTAGGCGAAAAGCCTTTGCGACATTTGCATGAGAAAGATCCGGGCGCATTTACACACTCCGTTGAAGCAACATCACACTGACTGCTGATGCATTCGTTAATGTCTTCACACTTGGGCGGATTGTTGAATTCTTCATTTTCACCACACCTCAAAACACTGTTTCCGATCAATTTGTATCCTTTATAACATTGTACCCTTGCTTCGTCATTGAAGAAGTAGTTCTTCGATGTATCGGTAATAAAACCATTTTTTATTTCGGGGAATATCGGACAACGGGCACGGGAACACGTAGGTACATCTCCCGACCATGTGCCATTACTCATACAAAGGATGACAGGATGACCAGAACGCTCATAACCGGGTTCACACTCATAGCGCACAATAGTACCGTAACTACGACCTAAGCCATTTAGAATGGTTACGTTTGCGTGTGGTACTTCTGGCAACGTAACACATTGAGACGCTGAAATAAGAAATGCTTTTATACATGGAACCTATATTTATTGAAAGACAGCATACCTAAACATGCGGGCTTCTTCTCCCATCGCCCATCAGCAAGGCATGATATTCTTTCGATTGGTTGCCCAGTGGAAAAGGCAAAACCAGCATAACATTGATATCTAGCTTCACCGCGATAAGTTACGTTTGAGGAACCAATTGAGAAACCATTATCGATTTGAGGCACTGGTCCACAGTATACCTCTTGACATTTCGGAATATATGTGATAGACCAGTTACCACCATGTTGGCATTGGGTGGTAATTCGTGTACGACCTGTTGCAAATTCTTGACCAGTAGGACAAGTAAAGGTAATGATTGTTCCGAACGCTGTATCCCGACTGGAAGCTAATGCCCCAATGCCCGGTTGCAAAACAGGACAATCTGCAGAGAAGATCGTTTTCCAACCCTTGTTGCTATGCAGTGCATCGGAAGCAAATCTAATCAACATTTCTCCACTTGAAGCTGTTAAAGTGATTTTTGGAGCAGCGTTTTGGGAGAAGCCATTGCCACTATGTAGACGCAAACCGCTAGTGGTAGGGCCATCATAAACTTGAACAAAATCTGACTTGTCTACATCGAAACTCTCGAAGTTCAAGGAGAGTGGTCCACCACCTGGGTTGCGAATCTTGTACAGGCATTCTTGGTTGCTGGGGTAATTGGATAGGCCGAAGGCGGGTGAGGTCAAAGTGCCATTTCGCGCAACGATAGTTGCACGACATCCTTGCGCGTAGCGAATGCGAAAACCACGCTTCGAATCGCCGAGGCTAGTCTTAAAGTACAAATACAGCTGGTTGCCGGTGGACATAATGATACGTTGGTTTTGCTCTAAGTCCCCGGTGAGGCGAGCGATAGGTTGACTCATCGGCGAGTCGCCGTCTCGCACGAGAATATAGTCGCGCATGTCATCCAAATCGAGGTCATCAATTTCCAGCGTAATTATCCTACCCGCCTGTGCCGAAATAACGTACAAACATTCCAAACCGCCCGGGTATTGTTCGGGATAACCCGGTGATGTTAAAACCTGTCCTTGCGGAGTAGCTCTCAACATTCCACCACATGTTTGTGGCTCAGTTTTCCAAGAAGCACTGCAAAGCAAATCGAGAAATAAGAGAGACGGAACCCAAAACATACAATAGAGAGGTTCATTTTTATTCGAAGAGAATAGACAAAGCATAATATGAACATACCGGAAACCCTTTCTTTCCACAGAGGCGTCTGTACTGAATTTAATTATCATAAAATTGCTCGCCGACACAAACGATCGATTGGTAAGATCCTGTTTACCGGACAGAGTGGCCAGATTGATGGAGGTCTCCTCTGAGCGCCCGCCTGCTAGAATTTGCACCGTATCGAAGGACTTCTCCGTTTCGAACTCTTGAAACTAAACGTGGGCCAAGATTAGATGCGGAATTCTGATTTGTATACATCAGAAATACAAACCTGTAAAAGTATATTGTGTCCTTGTGGACCCTCCAACGTCCATTTGCAATTCGTAAGAGGTGCGTATTTTTGTGGGTAGTAAGGACTTTCGACCACATCTCCACTGCTCGCCAAGTAATAATTGCAATTAGTGGGACAGTCAATTTCATCGGAGGAATCGCCACAGTCATCTTGTTTGTCGCAGCGGAAGGCATCATTGATGCAGTTACCGTTCGAACAGTGGAACGAACCGGAGGGACATGCCCGAGCGCGACACATGAAGGGTAAAAGACTTTCACAGGTCGTCAGTTCCCAAGATTGCTTCTCTTCCGTCAACGTCACGTCCACGCACTCGCCCGCTTTAGGATCAGGTTGTTGCAAAGACCAAAAACCTTCGAAAGAAATTAAGTTGAACCCATAACCGTTGAGCCAGCGTAGGAATTTATGGCATTTATGTAATGCAGGTCGGTGAAATCGTAAATATAAAAATACCCTAGAGATCATCGATTGCGATGATGAACTCCAAGAACTCTGACAATGAGCCACCATCAACCAATTATTTCGATACGTTATTGACTATAATTGAAAGGTGTTGTCATAATGACTGCACTTCCACATACCTGAGTATTGAGACGCCAACGTTCCAGATGCCGACTCCAAGGTGTTGGTTTTGAGGTCATCCAACGATGCAAGACCCAGCCAGTAATGGTTTGTACCACGGCGGTCACCAGAAACGGTGGACGAGGCAATCGATGCCGTTAAATTGTTTTCTCCGTACGACTCTACTGACATCAAATCACTGCCATACCTGCAGGAAATGAAGAACAAACATCATCAAAAGTTAAATTCGCTTTTAATTAATTCCAAAGCTTTACAATTTTTAAGTCTGACACAAAGTCCAAATTACGCAATCAAAATATTTACAAAAACTATAAATTTAAAAATTGCGAAATGTCTACTTTCGATTTTTGTACATTTATTTAGCAATTGAACGACATTTGGGTAGATTTTTCGATGAATATTTAGAGGATATTTGCATAACTCTTGTGTATAACATCTTCTACACTATGAAACTTGATATAAGAAAAAATGTGACCAAGCCAATATGTCGGAAGTATTCTCAGCATGTCTTTGATTGAGGTGCGTCTGCTAGAGAAAAGTAGTACGCATATACACATACACTAGCATACACGAAACTACGTTGAGATCAGACAGGTGTAACTGACCCTAGGGCAGCCACAGTCGTGTTAATTTGAAAGTTTCTTCACGACGTTCGACGTGTGTCTTGTTCATTGTATAGGCTCGTGTAGACTTTCCTGCGCGCTTTGGCATCGCTTTGAGCGAAACGGCCATAACGGGACGCACATTTTCGTATTAAAATACAATCGAATTTTTATTACCATAAAAAAAAGTGTATAGCCATCAAGGCATCAGGAAAATGGGCATAATTTGATCATTTTAAGAAGATCTCCTACTTTCTTTATAAAACTTGTTGTACCCTTATATAATATTTTATCCAATCGAACAAGTATTTTCAACAGAATAACTGCTTTAAACGAAATTGTTGAAAACTGTAAAATATTTCCCACAATTCAGAAAAAAAAATTACGTTAAAGTTTACACACAATGATCGTTCGTGTAACACTAAAAAAACAATAATTTGGGTGCCAGAAAACGGTACACACTAAAAACGTTAAGTTAGCATTAATTAAGTTAGTGAAGTAAATGGAGCCTAAACAGGATTATTTCCGTTTATATCGCAATAATGTTCAAATGATAGAAATAAGTCTAGTAAATCTAGGCGCGCTATTCCTTTCTAATTCCCTCATGTACTAATAAGATAGTGGTAAAAACCAATAGCAACGCCTATTACGTACTGCAAGACTTGTGAACAATGCTCACAAGAAGTATGCGACCGCAACGACCCATGTCGACTAGTAATAACTAATTATTTATCGTGCCAGCTTTCCATATTTATGTTGGAATAGTTTTTCGGTTGTTTAGCACAATTTTTTGACCCACTTCAGATTGTATGTTGCATAGTACATATTAACATAGTTCATAAAATAACACTTAAGACAAATACATGCAATATTCATGCCAAATTATTTATACGAAAGTCGAAAGCTCATAATTAAATTTGACTTTTTACATGTAAAAAAATCAGACGGAAAGGAGTAAAATGCTCTTTATACACCTGAACCAAACCAAAAGTGTGAATTTTGACATAAATTCTTCTTCATAAAAGTTCATTGTGTCAGTGCCACCTCCACGTTAAACATTTATTACTACGTGGAAGAGTTTGTTTACAGTTGAAATTAATGGTTCTCCACCTAAAAGAGGACAAAGAATAGAAGAAGTTTAATGAGTATGGTTCTTTGATGTGCGACTATTAATTTTTTTTTACGAATTATACAACACTTGACATGGTTATAAGATAAAATTCCGCATAAATCATTAATTTATATACAATAAAACTAACTCTTCAAGTCTCACTAAAGTAATATCGCTACGTTTGAAGTTTGTGAAGTTTATAGAGCCCTGGACACGTTGTTATACTCATCAAGCGCATTAAATTAAATGATAATTAGGGATCGTTAATATGCACGAAGTGTGATGATCTATCGGTTCGTCGAACTTGCTTCGATTGGATTGGTTTGCTCGATACGCTAATATAATCTGACCACACATCTTATACAGTTATGTACAAAATTCAAACATTTACAACGTACATATTATGTGTGCCTATTTTTAATTGCTTTGTCGTTAAATATTAGCACATAATTAACGTATTCGTTATTTATAAACCATTTGGATTTACGTAATTGGAAGATCATAGATCTTTTAGTTTAGTATGGTTTGTATTGTAGTATTTAGTGGAAGGTTTGTATAAGACAAACGCAAAAACATATAATTCCCATGCCTAGGCAGTAAGTAAATATTCGCACATTTTATGAGTATGCATGGTGCTTCTTCGCACTTTGCGTGCGTGTTACGCATACCCGTTCAAGACGAATGCGAAATGCGAAAACTGAAACCAAAGAGACACTGACCTTCTGCATAGTTCAGCCGCTTTTTCCCAAGAGTGTCTGATATTGAAGAATTTATAGCAGTGAAGTCCTCTTAGTTCCCAACCTGCAAAAAATAAAAAATATCGATATTAATCATAATTTTCTTGTAACTACAGATGATCATATACGTAAATTTTATTAAAACATTCAAGAATTTCTTTCATACACAATTCCTGTGTAGATATTGCAAGATATACATTATTTCATTAATCTTTGTCATAACACTTATAAAAGAATTCATAAATATTCACTTGATAATGTTTTTCTTGGATTTGCATTTTATTTTAGTTAGTCATAACTCAACATCGACTAATTAATAAATGAAATGTCCTTGGTACAAGATGCAATCAATTTTATTATTAACCATATGACTTGTCAAACCTTTTAACGCATATCTTTCAACGCATATCGCCATAAATTACTAATATGCCTTTAATCGACTTTAATTATTGCACAATGAACAAGAAATTATGCATGCACTTTGAATATGTTTACTCCGAAACGAAAGTACGCCCATAAAATCAATAACATATCTAATTAATCTCAGATTTCACTATTGTTTCCTGTCAAAGGCAGAAATCGAAATCACTATGATAATTTTATTGATTTAATTGCAGCGTGTTATCATTTTTTTTTGTATGATTATCGTCACGGTTTCTAATTTTATTATAGGATTGCAAATTAAACGTTTTAAATCCGATTTACTCCACATTTAATGAGTGTAATAAGTTGACAGCCCAAGCTTAAAATGAAAATCTAGAGTTTTCATTTACACCTTAAGAAAACGATTTCTCTTTCATTTCATTTCACATCTCTCCACTTCGGATGGAAATTTGGTTAATGCAAATCCGTGGTCGTAGCATTTCGAAACAAGCAAAACTAAATAAATGAGCAAATCGACAGATGGTGACAGTGAACATTTCTAAACGCCTTGAAATCTTAACAATGCAAGAATTTACTACCGACTTGTTTACTTTATTACAATTGTGGCAATTTGCAACTATTCAAGGCAAATAATAGAACAGTGGAATAAAAACCCTATTGCACAACCCTATTATTAAATAATTCGGTTGTCTTGAGAGTTAATGGTTCGAATCAACAATAAAGGAGTTCACTGCATAAAACTACAAAATCACACTTCTCAAGATCGGAGGGTGATTAAACACAGTTATAACACAAAAAAATAAGCGGATATGCGAATGTTTCTTGCCTGAGGATCACGCATTACGTAAATTCACATGCTTCAAGGTACTGTGGCTGTTAAAATTACGCGTACTTGTGCTAGATGCAGCACATGCGTGTTTTGCAGTTTGTTAAAAATCAGCTACTGATTTGTAATCTCTCAAGAGTTATGCAGCATATGTATAATTATTAAAATGAGTGGTTAATTGTCTTTACTTCTATTGTCTAGGTTTATAATCTTAAATGTTTAAAGACCAATTTCAGTCAGACCAATTTTAAAGTACATAAAAAGTAAATTGCGAAACATAAAAACTGAGATTATAGTTTACCGAGGTGTTTTTGGGTTGGTCTATTAGGTGAAAGTGGTTTAGTTATTGTTTTCTATCTCTGATGGTCAAAAAAGAGCTTATAGTTTCTATGATCAAATCTTGCGGCGTGAAAAATAAACTTCGTCTGCTATTATTTTTTATGGGCGTTATAAAGCAAAGTGAAACTCACAATCAATGAAATTACATGATTACTGTGTGTAATTTACAACAGGTGAGTATATTTTGCAGTTAAAATTGCTATAATCTATTTTAGGTCTAGGTGTTGAAGCAACTTGGACTATTTTGTGGTAATACTTTTAGACTTGGTTGAAAATTCCGTTTATTAGTCGTAATTCCGACTTGGAAGTAGGTTGCCAAACAGCTAACAGCAAACATGGCAAACCCAACATAACCATTTCGTTCGTACATTGGATATAACCACATAGCATAGTGATCGTGCACTTTAAACTTTAAGCGAAATAACGTGTGTGGTTAAAGCTGCTAACGGGGATATTATGTTACAATGTTGTACGAGTAAGCCATGGTGAGTCATGTCTGGGACTTCTCAGATTTACCGGTGCCTGTTGTTTATGATCATCGGGATCTTATTGTACGATTCATGACTATAAAAAGGTTATGACAGTACCAAGTATTGTCACAAGGTAAGTATGTTAGAAGTGCCTTAGAAATTCTAGGAATTGAGCAATAAACAGTTTGATTAGTTTGTGGTGTTAAATCTCAACTAGAAAAAGCCATTTTCTGCCTAGTTTCGATGGTAACTTCATCTATTGATACCAAAATGAAAAATCAGAATCTTTCTAAAGGTATAGAATAAAAATTCTCAGTGAATACTAATTACACTTTAAATTACCACAAGAATACCTAGCTAATGAATAAAATAAAACGCATCTTCATATTCCTCCTATACCGGCAATATTGATAGAAAAGGTCAGACATCCACGGCCGAGTTGTCTTATGACTTTCACTCAGAATTCCAATGCATGAATCGAACATCAACCAACAGTTTCAGACTTACGAGTCTTGCGCTTTGTCAGCATCCCAATTTCTTGCAGCATTTGCCGTTTCAATGGTGATTTATATTGCCTAATGTAATAAATAGTTGCAATAAAATGACTAATGTTGTAAGAAGTCATGTTTTCGACTAACGTAAGTGCTAAAACCAAAGTCTTGCAATAACACAACTCTAATTGATTCGTACCTCAATTGTTCTAAATTCAATTACTTTCCGTTGATAGAATTCTTGCATTTTCCCCTTTTCGAAAGCATAGGTAATTGTTTTATTGCAGAAATGATTGAACTTCGTTTTGATTTGGCTCGTAAAATACACATTTTTATTGATATGTTCTACTTGAGATTGAAATTCCTTAACTTTAACCTGCTTTCGGTCTCTTCATGCATGTCTGTCTACCTATTGCTTAACTTCATTTTCGGCTTAAGCACCTGAAAACCTGCTTGGTGGGTCTGCAGCTTTCCGACTTGATCGGTGTCGGCACGAAGAAACCGCTATTATTGTTATTATTACTCGTCACCGATCGACGAACACGCTTCCCAAAAAAGACCGGTCATCGCGACGCGGTGAGCATTCATTAATAACCACTATTCAGGAACCACCTCTTTAGTTTTCATTAATTCCTCACACATAAATTTAACTGTATATATAATGGGACAAATATGTGTTAGTACAGGTGACCTTCGACCCATTGTAAGACCCTGACATTTTTGAATAGCTTGTTTATGAACTTTTTTTATATTTATTGGCAAATTTGCATTTACACATTTCTTAAATATTTTCATCGATGATTTTATGGCTTTCTTTTCTTTAGAATTTTTTTAACGAATGAATCACGAAATTTATCATCAAGTTAAACATAATTTCCTGACTGACTAATTCTCTAAATATTTAAAACATTTTAAAATATTTTTGTCCTAGTTTATTCCACAGCCAAAGACAATAACATAAACACTATAAACTCATTACCAAACTTCTGGTTCGAATGTAAATATATGAATATAGAAATTAACTTTAAATCAAAAATGGAACGCGTGTCCTCATTTTCTGCACTGTTGCATATTATAATAACCAAAAACGGCGACATTCAAAATCTGTTAGTCATGATGGTCAAGATTCAAGACCACAAAACAATACACCGATATTTTCGAAGTTTCGCTCGATTAATGTGGAGCTAGTTCAACTTATTTTTCACGCGTCGATAATTTTACGCGGACGAATACTTGTTAATGTTTACATTGTTAGCCGCTTAGGTCAGGAATTCGAATCGCCGGCGATTGTAAAAGTTGTCCACGATGCCGACTGTCCTTGTGCATTAAATATTTTATGCGTTAAGACTTAATGCAAGAAGTCGGTAGCAAGTCAGCCCAACTAATGGAAGTCTAGGTCTAGGAATGCACGCTTGATACACATTCACTCAATGACTTAACTTCGAACGTGATAATTATGAAGTTAAAAATACTTGTAGACGTAGATATAACGAAGATAGTTTATTTCCTTTGTTTTATCTTATTTATTGCTGTTGAAATATTTAAAATACTATTTTTTTCGTATCGACAGACGGCTTTGACGTACGCTGGCGCTGGAGCGGGTGAAATATGCGTTTGGGTGTAAGCCTGCTCCAAAATCGCAAAGCCTGCGTGAAATCCTTTGGAGCACGCTCGTAGAAGCTACTAATGAAACGCATTAATGTACTTTTGTTTTAGTCGTCGTGTTATTAACATTTATACTTTCAGAAGATATTGGCAGTAAGTATGCGAGAAACTGATTTTTGTTTTAATCATCGTGGCCTTCTTTTATTAAGATCTTCACACAGAGAAGATTATGGAACAACCATTTTCTAAATTATACAAAAAAGTACAGAACGATATCGTGTGTAAACGGTTATTGATGCACCTGCTGTCAGCTATAAAAGCAACATGCTCAAAATCGCTGTTTCCACCCTTATATTGTTATATACTATTTTAGTTTGGAATCAGAATCGATTTATTACTAAATACTCTACGATTTTTCAGACTTTGGATGTATTTCGTTCATGAACGCCAAAGTTATGTACATTTAAAGTTGGATAAAGTTGGATAAAGTTGGATTAAAATATATGAAAATTCTAGATCGAATCACGAAATCTGAATACTAAGAAACTTGTTATAAAATATTACATCACCAAGTTTTTCAAAGTATATAACACTACTATAAATATAATACACTAGGAGTTAAAGAAACGTAATTTTCTGAAAATGTAGTGATAAATAAGATATAAAATGACTATCAAAACATTTTATGTTATAAACTTGTTGCACAAATGCTTTAATGATTTCCAGCACACGCTTCTCAGACTGCCAACGCTTCTCTTCAATCCACCGAATGGAATTCAATCGTTTACGGCACCGTGCAGATAATTGTAGGCCAACACACGTCGGCCATGATTGCAGTAAAGTGAAGTTGACTCATTTGCTAGCCTGCAAACGAGCATATTGTAAGCGCACATTGGACACTCCTAAATACCTTACTGTAAATTTACATAATTTGCATTTCAGCGACCGCAACAGCGACGTACCAGTACGCCATGCGACCACATCTCTTCCGAGTCGGCAGTCGTGCGTGTGTGGTTCCTTTTTTGACATACTTATTACGGTAACGCCACGATGTTTACGCCAATGAGGAATCTTCTCGTGTCGATCATTCGTAAATGCCTTCCTTCATCCACACAACCCACGACAGGCAAATTACTCGCAAACAGCTAAATGCATTGTTTAATCAACTATTGTGTCTAATATCCACCACAAATTATCGTTCGCCTGTCAGATTCTTCGCTTATTTTTACTCTACATGTGCACGCAACCGTCACGCGAGTGTTTTTAATTGAGCTTCTTCATCTGAATGCAAATGCAATTATTCGCAGCGATGACCGAATAAATCACTTTGTGCCATGCGCATCCGAAGAGCGATCTAATGTATGCTTCTTACGACCGTTATGATTTGCCAACAGTTGCAACGTGCAAAAAAAATTGGCATCTGTTTGCTACCATCTCCACGCGTTATTAAAGAATATGCAGTTATGTTGCGGCACAATTAACTGAATTTTATTGTGCGTTATTTATATTTATTAGCATTATTTCGCTACGAGAAGTATTGTACCACAATTTTTGAAATTTCACATTTCTAGCCAAGAAAATGTTATTAAATCTAAAATGAAGAAATTTTTTAGAGTACTTACCGTTTGGGCACGTAAACAAGTTGGTCGTTTCCTGTAAGAAGAATAATGAGTGTTAATTAAAATTGCTCTTAGAGGTGAATAATTGAACAGTAATTGCAAGCACTCTTATATTTATAGGTCAAAACAAATTGCACTGGTGCAATTAATAAATTAACACTAAGTTTATACTTATATACTTTTTTAAGCGAAGGAATTTCTAATTTATGAAATTAGAATATGGTGATTTTACGATATAAGAATAATCATTTTAAGAAATATGAATGTAATAATTACCTGTCCTGTTGATATCCTGCACCAAAACAGGATGACGACCACAAGGGCCGTCTGAAGTCGTATCAGCATTCCACTGAAACAGAGAAAACCAGTTTAATAATATGCAACATTTAGCTAAAACAAACAACGTTACGCAACTAAATGTTGGTATACGCACGAGTACATTGATACCCAAGCTATTGAATAACAAAATATGAAATTTCTGCTCGTTGCACCGGAAAATCTGCAGTGCTAGTAGCATTTCGCAGCAAGGCAAAACGAATATGATTACGCCTTAAATGATTGCGATTACAGCGAGTACTGCCATTTCATTTCCTTTTCGCTTCCGTTTTGTTGAATAAACCAAGTTGTGAGTCGTAGCTAATCAGGATAATCAAAGTAGAATTGAAATTCTCCATGCTAAGGTTCATTTAAAATTTAAGAGGCTGTTTTAGGTAAAATTGAAGTAATGTGCTTTGAATTCTGATTTTTTTAGCTTTCTTTTAGTAGAATTGTTGTGGAATAAAGATAAATTTGAAGCTGTTTAAAGAAATCACGTAAGTTATTTCTGAATTAATTTCTTGCTTTATAAGAGTTTAACCAATGAAATTTATACTTATGTTGAAATGTTGTGGGTTCAATTGCATCCGCCATCTTCTATTTAGAGTTTAATTGCAAGTTGACAAAGCAACGTGGGCATATTGATAGTTTTGCAAATTATGCCTAATTTGTGTGTAAATTAAGAGAATATCTTGTTATTATGCTCATGAATAAATTAGAATTAAAATGAAGATATGAAAACTGGTATTAAAATGTATATAAAATGTATGAAATGTATAAACTAATCAGTTCACGGCTCACAAAACAAAAAATAACGTTACGTAGACAAATTATTAATATAAAAATATAAACGGGTCTATAATAAAGTCAAGTCATATTTTCGTGCTCAAATAGGCATAAAGTTCATTGTCACTTAATACGTAAATTCTAGAAATTGTATTGCAAATATAATACAAAAAATGTCTACTAGTAGAATAAACCAATACATAAAAGTATGTCTATTTTTTATATTGTATGATAGAATACATCAATTTATAGTCCTTCTATCAAGTTATGAATTACTAGATCTCTAATTTAGTTTTGATATTTTATTTCATGTATTTTCAAACGAAAACAGAAAATGGGATGTAACAAAGACTATGACTGTAAGCAATCTAATTTCACATTCGCTTGCCAATACTGCATCTTGTAATAACTGACTTCATGTGACCAAAAAACGAATAAAATAAATAATGCCTGCGCAATTAAAACAATAGCGAATTCAACGCTGCGAGAATGTTACATAAACGAATCTAGACCAGTGTACGAACAGAGACACGGGATCAAAGCATTGAGTTGAGCATAGATTAGTTACGTAAGCTCACGCGCAAGCGCCCAGTACATAACTTGGTCACATCTTGGGAAATCTGCAATTATGATCCGAGACAATGAATCCATTCTTCTGGGGCATCTAACGTGAGAAAATTACCAGGTAAACTCTCTTAGTTAGACACAAAAGTGTAATTGCCTGGCGCCTCCACCATAGTTTACTGCCTAATTTCGTTTGGAATTATGTTATGTTATCGTGTTTTTGCTATAGATCATCTCGCTAAAGTACTTCAACCAGTATAAATTTGCACTGAACAGGCAGAAGGAATGCAGGCAAGTTGTGAGTTTGTTAATCGCTTGACCTGCATACAAACGCGCTTTTTACTGGTGAAAATGCCTGTGCAATCTACACGTGGGCTGATTGGCTTACGTTACGGAGAGCTTACTTGATTTGCAGAGACAGCAAAAACGGGAAATAATTGTAGTAAATTTAACGAGAGCGTTCTATCATGTTCCATGTCAAAACATTTTTGTAATATACATTAATAAATTGTGGCAAAGTTTATAGCGTTTCCTAGATATTTTCCGGGATATTCTCGATAGCTTTTAGATGAGAAGAATTTACTAGTCAAGAAGTCGAATTACACATGACTCAAGCCTAGTTCTCTTAGGAAATACCTTTCTAAAACTATACGACTAAAGTTTTGAGAAGTTTATCGCCTATCGCCGTACCTCATCGTCGCTTTCATAAGCACTGCACGCAACTAGTATTTGTCGTCGTCTTAAGCCTAGCGATTCAACCTTAAAGACTGGAATGTTTTCGACCACACCCCGAAAACAACACCATAGCAAAGTCAAAGCTTTTGTGGTCTCATACATGGAGGATTATTATAGCCATATCAACATCCACCAGATTTTTCATATAAAACGTTTCATGGAGCGTTTTAAGGTGCTGCTAAAATTAATATCTGGAAACATTTCAAGCTACCCAAGCTCTTAAAGTGTACATATTACATTTGAGGTATTTATAGGATGCTTTTAGTGGTTGTATTTTTATCTTGGAACTTCATGTTTCTAGTTACAGTGTAATGGTCCAACCCAAAATTGAGACGTAAAACATTATTCATAATTCATAAACATCAATGAATAATCAATTGGAAAGAACTGCAATTTCTTCTGGAAGTAGCCCGTATAAATAAGAAGAAACAGGAAGTGGTTAGTATTCAGTATATTAATTATGCACCGACAGGAAGGAAGTTTGCCAATTTCATAAACAGCCACGTCCGATTCACCGTTTTCTTTTCCAAACGGAATTGGAAGAAAGTTGAAAATGGACAACAGGTATCCGTGCCTCATTGTTTATTTCTACGTTGATTACTTGTCTGTATATGGTACATTAACAAAACCGTGATTCTTCATTTACGCCAAGCAATACTAAGTAGCGCTGAAGGAATGCAGGTGATGATACACTCACGCATGAAGAGGACACGTGTAATTACTTATTATTTGGCGTTGCTGATGTAATGAAGACGGCACGGCATGACTGGATTCCCGTTGTTTGTCCTACAAGACGGAAACACGAATTTGCGTTTAACGCGGGCAGCATTTCGCACTCGGAACTACGTACTTGCCCAGAGTTTACAGTTAACGACACGGAGGGCATTTTTCATAAAAGTGTCACCCGTAGAAAGTTACCAACTCATTTGCAATGATTGCCTATTATTGTATGCCGACCTAAACAAACTTGAAGAATGTCAACATTACCCTAAAACCCAAATCAATGTCAAATAACTGTGCAAACGTATATAGACTTAAACTGTTATTTGTAACATCTTTTGGACAAGCGTGAATGTCCAAAAGATGTTTAAACAATAAAATCGCAAAAATGTAATGATTTATAAAGTAAACATATTTAAGTTATTACCTTAGTTTGCAATAACTGCTTGTAAGTCATTGACCGTGAAACGAAGCAAACTTCACACTCTTGGTCTGAATTTTATAGCAGCAAGCATCAAGTTGGCAAAATAATGTTTAATTGCTCTTTCCTCCTGTGGAGCTTGTAATTATTATCCACTTATTTTTGTTGCTTATCGCTTCAGTTAACTTGAACAACCTGCCTTCAAAAACTCAAATAGTTCACAAAATTTTTAAATTCTAAATTAATAAGAAAAATTTGACCATTAAAATATACATAATTTACACGTTTGTAATTTTTCTGACTTAAACACTTTATCAAACATTTGTAGCATGCGGGAGCGTGTTTGTACGTAATGTTAGCAGTTAACACATTTCCGTGCAAATAGAAAACGCACCAAATCAACACGTACGAGCACTGAATAAAGCAAGAAATCTACAAACCACTTTAGAAATTTTCCGAATTATGTAAACTCGCTTCGTGCGTAAATCCAGCAAAAAGAGTCAATACTTGATGGTTAGAGCTACCGGTTTTCGAAAACGCACTTCCATTTACGTCTTCGATGACCACATGAGGCGAAAACAAGTCAGGAACTCGAAAGAAAAGTGTAACAATCCATTGATTCCAAAAGCACGAGCCAATTGGCACTCGATGCGACTTGATTTATCGAGCAAATTATGGGAGAATGCGTAGATAATCCAAAACCAAACGCAATTAATAAGTACGTAATTACCAATTTAATAAACAGCGGAATGCAGCTACATACATTGGCTGAAAGACCTGTGAGATGAAGGAATAAGCAAACTTCAGCTAGTTGTTGCTCAATTCGATGACCTACTTCAGAGTTTAAAGCGTTTAAAAAAGCACCTTGCATTTTGAAAGTCATTCGAATCGCTTTGGAAGCGTTTTCTTCGAATGGACTGTGTAGTTGTGGATTTGTCATTTATCGATGTTACTTCGGCATGTGCAACTTAAGCGAGATGTAATAAAATATTCTGCTTTTCCATGCGCGAAGAGTATAGAAAATTATGCAATGACCTCAAGACGCACCCAAGAAATAATCACATCGAGCACACCAGCTTATTCAGTCGGCCATCGCGCTTGTTTCGTGCTTGGATGCTGCGAGAGTAGATGATGTCTTGTGGAGTAGAGAGTTGGTGAGCTGATATTAGCTGTGCAAGCACAGCACACACGGATCTGTAGGTCTATACACATGAATCTGCATGTGTGGTGAGATTTTGTCTCTAGATGTCTAGATGTACCGGTTGGACTTGGAAGTGGGAAGCAAAACGTTGATTGGAAACAGATACTTGTATGACCAAAACAATTTCATGTAATTTTTAAAGGATTAAAAATTTCCTTTAAGACACATTACATCATTTGAAAGCAGCTTCCAAGGATTGACTAAATATTGTCATGGATATATGCAATCATGATGAATTGGAAAGCAAAATTATCGATATTAACAGATACATATATGTTAAAAACTATCAATCAATATTAATCAAATTTTTTCAATATTCGAAATTTCCATTAACAAGAATGTGGCATTGCTAATAATTAAACTCATTCGGGTGAATGGTAATGTGATATATGTTTATACTGCGGAAATTATACTGAACCAATGTATATCAATTAGAAATTGTTCATTATTACATATATGTTCTACAAATTACACACTTTTAATCAAGTCAAGAACTCTTCTAAACATAACCATGGATATAACCAATTAATTTGATTTGTTATGCACAGGTAGTTAGACTAATCTAAGATAAACATAACACTATCTGTAAAGTGGACACATTCTATTTATGTTGATCGTTCTATAATTATTCATATAGAAAATACATTTAGATCAATATAAAATGACTCTACTAAACCAATGCTATACTTCCGTATTAACAAGTTAACCCAAAAAGGTGACGCATAGGAATTCCAAGAAACCTAACCCCATTTTAAGCTTAACTGCATCTTTACAGCATCCAGGTATATTTTATCTCCGAGCTTTCGTACTCATGTTACCCTCATTTTCTAGGTAAGATTACAATCTTGGAAACGTTATACAAAAACCGACTTACTCTGAATAATGGACCAAAGAGATACAATTTGGAAATAAATATTTGCATAAGAAAAGTAAGCATAAAGTAAAATGTCTTGAAATATTCAACAGGACCTTGAATAATCATACGAATATAAAGGTATAAATTGGAAATATAAATACGATGATGGAATCAATTAGAAAATTTGCAATAATTGCGGAAGCATAGTTGAAATCCCACATAACTAGTCTGGGAATTGACGTGAACATCTAAATCATAATTGTACGACTACATAAACGAACACTTGGTTTGCATAGCCAATTTGTTGCATGTATGGGTGCAGACGTTAAACGTATGAGAGAAATTCAAAAACTTTAGTACAGTTTACTATGAGAGTATGAGAGAAACTCACAATAAGTTGAGTATTGTGCGCATTTTATTATTTCATCTTGTAAGTTGTGGTTATGCAATTCGTTTTACAATGATTGCTTATATTACTCACACACGTACTACAATAGTTAATAATAATTTCGAAACTTCGGGTTTATTGTTATTAAATAACGTTATAAGCTAAGTTTATGAACTTTTGTCTCACATACGAGTTTTTTTAACATTTTCAAGAAAAGCTCAGAAGCCATGCGAGGGCCAGGAAGTGACTTAAGTCGGTTTGATGGCGTAGGTTTGTCTCTTTTGTTATTTTCGGCTTACCTTAGGGCGAGAGTCCTTCTTTAGAGAAAATGCATCAGTTTCCGCAGAGACACTTGTAACGTAATCCACTACACCAATAAACAATATTGTTTAAGCCGATATTTAAGTCAAATATCGATCGCACAAGTTCGTTGGTATGACTGAGCCACACTACTCAAACTCGAGGTTTGCGGACAATCAACGCCGGCGCGTTCCTCGATGGTCGGTTCTTCGGCTGCGGCGAGTCGAAACTAACACTCAGGTGGCATCTTACCTGGGCGAAAGACAGCCACAGTATACGCCGACAGGTAGCCAGAAGGTGGAGGGGGCAGAAAACCAGTTTTGTCTATTTATACGCACACATCGAGAAGCTAGTCATTGATATGAGAGAGTATTATAGATGAGGCGTGCGTACGCAGCACGTTGGAAATAAAGAAAAATGCGATATGAATAAATACGGTAAATGCGTTTGATTTAATATGGCCAATATAGCATTTCTTTTTTGAAATGGTCGCGCATGGCTTGGCCGGAGCTACCGCGCGTGCGCAGCACACTTAGAGATATTCAACGTCTTCGGCGAGAGTTTGCGCGCGTGTTTCATCGCGTGGAATGCAGTTTTCGCCGATGGACGCAAAAGAGCCTTCCTGGCCTTGAACCTATGTCCCGGGCGCATTCAGTCCACCCTCTTGCTGAAATACTCAGACGCGGATACCTCGGAGGTATCTTTGGTTGATTAGCGTGAAACCTAAACCTGAGCAGTATAAGCATATACATGTAGAAAGAACATCACAGGTTTTATCTGCATTGTGTGTAGGTATATCTTTACTACTTCTGGGCATATAAAATAAACAAAATTCGAGTTAACTTCGCTGAAAAAGCAAATATTGCCCATGTATACCATGAATGAACTAATAATAAGCTACTTTTAGCTTTTAGAATTAAATTGTATATTTTTTGATGTATATTTCAAGTAATTTATTATCTTAACTTTTTAATTATGTTTAAACTCCCCATAATTATATGGAAAGCTACATTTAAGACATAATATTTGATAATTACACCGTAAGCTTTAACTCATCTGCCGATTGCAATTATAAATTAAGCTTAATTAACATGCCGATGGTTTAACGTTTAAGTATTGACTCATAGCCGTCGCAAAAGGAAAATCACCGATGGATCCGCAATGAATCGAAGATGAGTGTGAAGACAATTGAATCGCGGTGCTGAATCAAATTTCATATGCGCACCACGTATGGCAAAGTGTTGAATTCACCGGTTGAAATTAACCAATTCGGTGGATGCTCATCCGGACACGGCCGATTATCGAAGCGTACGCTACGCCGGCGGAGTATCAAAGTCTTCGGTATCCAAAGTGAAGATGGCAAGGCGTAATACGTTCGGGCGTTGCGTTGGATCTTTGCTGTGTATCACGCAGCTGACATTCCATTCCAAAGAACGGTTTTCTCAGGTCGATGGCCGCCCAATACCCACCACCGCCGCACTTGCACGGTTGGCGTAAAACGGCGTATCTGCAATCTCCATACCGCAAAGGCTTGCGACTAAATCAGTGTGTAAATAAGCTCTGCGGCTGATAATAAAATGCTAATCGCGTTTTGTCAGCAATCGGCACCTGTTTTCGTGCCACCGGCTGGCCGCACGAGGGAAAACGTGACCTACGAGACACACTGGCGTAGGTAAACGCGATAGCGTAATCTTAATCATAATCTGCATAGGGTTTATGATGTGCCACAAAACTTTTCCTAACACCTTCGAAAATGGTGGTAATCTCATTTGCATTTTCTTCCATTGTTCGGAGGCACATCGTGTAATCCTGTTTATGAAATTACCGTTTATAAGTTTATAACTTTGGGAATTTCCGAACCTAGCTGTGAAAGTAATACTCTTATATTATTATTCTTGATATCAGCTAGGATTTAGGAGCTAGGATCATATACTTTCAGGTGTACAATTTTAAATCCTAGTATAATCCACAAAAATGTAACCGATATGAACTCGATCTGAAATTCCATTACCAGAGAATTAGCCACGGTTCAGAAAGTCATTATATTAGCAGGATAATCATAAACAAAAATTATATAAATATTTTAAGAAAACGTTTGAAGAAGTATAAAATCGAAGGTATTTCTATCGTACAACAAAAATTAACAACCGGCACAGTTTAATTAAACACAAATGGCGTGCATTTAATTAGAGGTAGAGCGCTTGGGTAGAAAATTACTCATTACCAACGTTTCAAAAGTAGAAAAACCGTTTATTATGTATCGAACCAGAGCGTTGTAATGTAATCTATGCGTTTCTAACGTCGACGCGGAATTTCTCCATTTTTCAACGTCGAATAATTATAAACAACGAATGAATAACTTGTGGCAGCTGCCAGGATCCTGCACAAACGTAACGAATGGATTCAGGCCCGACCTGGTGGCAAGAAGTAATTTCCCGGTTGTGTTACTATTGTGCACCCAGAAGTGATTGAATTTTTCCAACTGTGGCCGTGGCGCTTCAGTGTCGTTAGAGTGAATTTTCCAGTACGTAGCGCTGGAGCCGGTGAAACCAACTGCTTCACACACCTTTCCTAATTCACTAATTGTCATTTTCTCCGGGAAGCAACCAGAGTGCCATGTACCAGCTGTACGTGTCATAACTTCTCCAACTCTTTCACTGAGAAACAAATAATGCACAGCCTTATTGATATAGTTAGTCATACGAAGTATTCTTACCCATCGTTTTGTGACTTTATAGCAAAACAATGTGTTTCATCAGAGTTATCCTTACAATCTTTGTAACCATCGCATATCATTTCGTTCGGAATACATTGGTTACTTGAATCTGATGAGCTAAATCAGAAATAATATTAGGATGTAAAAGAATTCATTAAACAAATAATTTAAATACTCTTCATTTGAACATTTGAATAATCCAGGGCGACATGTACAAAATTGAGGGTCTTCATCAGATCTATCAAGACAATGCCGGGTACCATCGCAGATTTTCTTTGGATCAACGAGTTTTAAAAATTCCTGGCATGAACATTTTGCTGGTTCATCAGACCCATCGCCACAATCATCATTACGGTCGCAGAATGTTGATTTATGTACGCAATTTCCATTTGTGCACCGCATTTGATCAGGTCCACAAACTACAACATACAGGTTCCTTTCAATTATTTATAATAGCGAAGGAAAAGTGTTTACTTTCTGTCGTTCAGTAGTTTTCTGTTATTTGTAAAATAAACTACAGATTTCATTAATTTGTAAAACCAAATTCTTACTTTACATGTAGTTCTAATAATAATACAGGTTACTGTAATGTTCAAATCATTTACAGATTTCTGTTGCGTAGATTTGTGTAGTAATATAGCTTACGGCAATTCTTCGAGAGATGGCACTCCTGTTTATGTTTCGAACAAATCTCTTCGTCTTCGTCGCTACTATCCGAACAATCTGGTATACCATTACAGACTTTCCCCACCTCTAAACATTCACCGAGTGGGCATCTGTATCCTTCACAAATGGGCGCCTCAATCATGAAGGGACTACGCTCTATTATCGGAAGGCAGACGCATGAAAATTAATCGTGTGTCGCTACCTGCGTCTTTGAACTCACCCATGGCCTGAAAAATCTCGTGTTTTATAAATGACACGCTGGGATAAGCGGTCGTCACGCGGAATCCGCACTCGCCGCCCGCCTCAGTGAAGATCGCAGCAGGATAGAAGCCGCTTCCTGCGTCGCACACTATGCAGCCGCTCCACGCGGCGGCGGCGACCTGTTGATGTTTTGTAATTGAATAAACAACTCCAGTACGCCGCGTAAAAGTGGCAATGAATAATTAACATTCATCGCATACCTTGCAGTGCGACGGCGTAATTCGCTTAAAACAGCGGTTGCCATCGTTGCATTTCGCCACCGGCTTCAATAAAATGCTTGTAGTTGTTTCGTTTATTCCGGTACCAGTCGCTAAACACGTTTCTTGATAATGGAGGAAATCCCCTCTGTAACAAATTTCGAGTGACTGCAATTCCAACCGATGACGGTCTAGAAGGAAATAGAGATAACGATAACTTACTTCTTCCGGAAGTGCAATGGCTTTACGTAGCGCGTAAAGTCGATGTCTTGCTCCAGTTTCAAGAGGACGGCGTCGGATTGGGAAACACGGATGCTCTCCCTGACGGAGATGATTTGTTCATGAGGTCCCCGTACGTTTAGATGGTGCTTACCAACTCCAAGGCGCACAGCGATATAATTTTCCTGCAATCTGAAAAGAAGAATAGTATTGAGGGTGGAGAGGAAGTTTCCAATTTGGAATCAGTAAATTTCTGATTATTTGGATCGTACTTGAGTATTCCATCAAAGCATTGTAATGAAGTTAGCACCCAATTGTGGTTAAGCAGTGCACCGGTGCATTTGAATTTGCCATCGGCATAAATCGCAGCGTTCCACGGTGTCCTGTATAACTCACTAGGTGCATTGAATTTGTCCTCGACGCCTAATTCGTGACCACTGCCGGAGGTTTCATTGGTACATCGGACAAACAAACCGTTGCAGGTTGAATTCCCTGTGGCTTTTGTAACTTCGCCTTCGTCCTTCGATTGCACTGGTGGGAGGACCTCCACACGGGAAGTAATTGTCTGCATTGTGCCATCCTTCACCCGCAACTGCAAATATCGCTCATAGTCGTTGAAACCCAACGAGACGCATACGTCCGCCGCAAGCCGGTCTTCCGTTCCGGTGAAGTTGCCGCACATTGGGCGCCATGCACCCGCCACATTTAACGCCAAAATCCCCTGGGTGCTGGCGATGGGCCGGGCGTCGGCGTCCAGAGTCATTGTATAGTTGGGCGATAAGGCAACTGGAATGCATTCAATTGATCGAGGCATTACACACGAGTTATTATCCTCTGTCAAAGGTGCATTTTGTACTCTTGTTTGTAAAAGCTACTTACAACAATCCCATTCGTCCTCATTGTACTTGCAATCGGGTTTATTGTCACAACGTTTTGCTATAGGCACGCAGGCATTGCTCAATCGACAGTGGAACTGCTTGCTACCGCACGAATCTGACAAGGAAATACAAACAACACATTTATGCTATAAATTATCTGTGCTTGGCGCACATAAAAAAGGATACCAGGGAAAAAAGGAAATAAATTCCACTCAATTAAATAGAAATACGCGCGTGTACCATAAATTATATTTAGTTATTAGTCGTGCAGAAGGCAACGAAATATACGATGGCAGCTAAAATTTTATTTTGTGTTTTCTAAATTTACTGTGCTTGGCTCCCGTTGACATACGACAACAGGGTCGACAGCTTTAAGTTTAAAATTCAAATATAAGTCCAGCTAGCAAGAAAAAATCATTCCAAATAAGTACCCTCAAATGTTTATCCAAAACGATACTTTTTTTTCCAAATGACAAGGTTTGTTCTACACTGCTTTGTGGGAGCAATATAAGAAATTGCAAATCTTAAATCCCTCTCTGAAATGCAAGTGGCGTAATTTACGATTCCAAATTTTACTCCTAGCGCGTCATATCCTACGGAATAAAATGTTTACACGTTTGCATTTGATGTTTGTTAAATCTGCACCGCGTAAATTTTGGATGCGTGCGTAGATGCAATTTATATTTTAAATTAGCCCGAAAAACGTGGAATTGATTCAATAAAATTCAATTTCGGAGACGCTTGATGAGCCCGCTTACACTTGCGCGCTCGTAAATTTACGACGATTTATAAACACGTCGACGTTGTGTAAGATCGTTTTGTCGTCGCGTTAACACAACGCCCGGCTGCTCGCAATTTATTCCGATATTCAAATAAGACGAGTGAGAACCTCCGCTGGTCGTGGGATTACGGTGTCTCTTACCGCAATCGCGCTCGTCGGACATGTCGTTGCAGTCGGTGGTGCCATCGCAAATGGCCGCCGGATGTGAGCTTCGCAAGTAGTCGGCGCAAGTGCAACCCAGCTCGTCGGTGGCGTCCTGACAATCAATAACCTTGTCGCAACGCTGCGATATGGTGATCACTTGAAGCATCCTGCATAATGATATCGCATAAATCTTTCCAGCTTATCATCGCCCGCCGCATAACCTGCCAGCCACCAAGGGGATATTCGCGAGCTATTTGCGCGCGCCATAAACTGTTTTAAGAATGGCGTTATCTTGCAGTCGCGGTGCGGGGAGTTTTCGGCTGGCAATTGTGTAAATAAAGGCGATAGCAAAGCGGCGGAGAAGAATGCAAGGCAAGGTCGTAAAAAGATACTAACTTTTTGCATAAAAACCGTTTTGGCTTGAGAGCGTTGGTGTTCTTTCGCGTTATATTTGCAACAGCGTGGTTTGCCACATCTTCATTGTCGTGGTTTAAACGGTGAGATTCATCCTTGGTAGCATTCACGGTGTGGTTAGTTGCTAACTTGTCGTGATCAGATTTTAACGCTGGACTTGCAAACGAGGTGCCATTTGTTGGATGGCTATTTACCATTTTCACAATTCCATCTACGATACTATAAGAAGGATGGTTTTCATCTTCACGACCTAGTGATAGATGATCCATGGCGTGTTTGAACAGTGACGAAAACCGATGGTGATTTTCACAATCAATTTCGTCATCACCATATAGACAGTCTACAATTTTATCACAACGACGCTTTTTGGGGATACATTTCCGGATACTCTTACAGGTATAACCAGGGCATCTTTGCAAAGGCTTCCTTGGAGAGACCATATCATCTCCTAAAATACAAAGCTGTAAGACTTAGGGACATCGAAGAATATTAAACATACTTGCATGGTCATAAATCCAACTCATATACAAACTGACCCTGGTATAAACTCCGGGTTCGTTGGGCCGTGCACATCCTTCTCCGTGACTTACAATTCCCGCCAAATACCATTGATCTGGAACATTCGGATTACGGCAGAGGAATGGGCCGCCACTATCCCCTTGACATGCGTCTTTCCCTCCTTGAAGAAGACCAGCGCAGATCTCATTCCCTTCCTCATCTACCTTGTGCTTACAGTAATTTAGTACTGGAACCTCAACTTCCCTCAAGTGATCTGGATCGGACCCATGCTCTACCGTTGCACCCCAACCTACAGCGGTGCAAACGGTCCCAGGTAAAGGCGCCCTATCATAATCCTTCCCTGCTGTCACCTCAGTTGGCAAACAAATTGGCCTAACATATCTATTATATTTCACCGGGGCGTTCAAACGCATCAAAGCCAAATCATTCTTTAAATTGGCCCTGTCATAACCACCGTGTGCGATGACGTCCGTGACAAAACGAGTTTGCTGCATCGGGGAATAAGAAAATCGCCGTAGCATTCCCAACTCCACTTCGTAGTAGTAATGCCAATACCTAGAGAATCAAATAAATGAACCCTACGAGTCCCTTTTCAATTTCCAATGCAAGGATATTGCATGATATGTTATACTACATACTTATCAACGCAGTGAGCGGCCGTGATTAACCAGGAATCGGAAATAAGCACTCCGCCACAATGGAACGCTCCGTTCTTGTAAATCGATACCACCCATGGCCAGGCAGCCGGTTGACAGGCCTTCCCGCCGACAACCCTTCCCTCTCCAAGGAGCGTATCATTACCATCCTGATTATGATGATTCACGTCGAGCACGTCCCTCTTTCCCGCATGGCTAAACTGTGCAACAATTTCCTCAGCGCTGGTGTCGACCTCGTCGTGTCGGTACGGGTTGATCGTGATTTGCCGCATACCGCATACCGGCGGTGCACATTCCACGCGCACCGCACGATGCTCCAGACATCCCTCGGTTAGGCGCACCGCATTGTCGTGCTCGGCGTGAATGAATTCGCCCTTGTAGGGATAATTAATTGGCACCAGTTGAGATAGAGGTGGCCTGCAAATACATTAAATCGCATACGTAATGCAGTGAAATGTAACTTAGTCAGCTGAAATTGTCGTAATTAACACATACAAACGTGAGGAGCCCATTTGGTCATCACAAGCTTCCTTCGCCCACGCGTCCGGATTACTGCACACTGGATACCAGCTCCCATGGTAGTTGTGGTGAAGGAAACCAACGTTATTGGAAACTTTGAACATATCCTTTGACGTTTCGACTATATCCAGCAGGGTTGAGCAGTTATCTTCATCTTTTCCGGTTGGACATTGCGGGATCCCATCACATCTTTGCTTCATTGGGATGCAAGTTGCCGAACGGGAATATGTCCAGTCGTCGCAATTAAAGGACTCCGGATCACAACCTATAAAATAATTATGAATTTCTGCTAGTTCAGAGGAAACTCAAAATCAATACCGTTGCATCCAATTTCATCCTCCCCATTGGGACAGTCCAAATATGCATCGCAATTACGATTTGCCCCAACTCGGTACTTGCAAGAGCAAAACGCTTCATCGCTACCATCTTCGCAATCGATTGTATCATCGCAAACACGCTGGTTACTAATACATTTAGACTGATCAGCACATATTTCCTGTCCCGGTCCACATATATCCGATTGCCTAGTTAAAGCCTTGTTACTGTAATAAACCAAATTTGCACAAGTAATTATTGGTTGGGTCCCTGTAGCCTTCAGTTTGGATCTCACCTATTTCGTGCATTACTAGCTGTTAAATGAACATCATTCGAACGAACCTCAACACCAGTCATTCCAACAATATTATTAGATGAAGCAGCAACGGGATTGCATATATAATATGGTCCACCAAGATTATGCATGGGCTGTACTTGCGAAGTCATACCAGAAACAATTTGCTGTTGTACTGGGTAGTTAGGTAAGTAAGTGTACGGCTGATTGATTACTGTAAATTGCTGTTGATTACGAGGTGGAATTGAAATTGGCACTAGTTGCGCAAACTTTGGCGATGGATCGTAGGAGACAGGGACCTGTTGTTGGACGATCGACAGCGGTGACCCCACTGGCGGGGTATAAGTGCTGATGCAGGGATTCTGCTGTTGTGCGAAGCTTGGATTGAGAGCAGTTTGCTGCGAACTTTGAATATTCTCACTGGCTGTGGTAAACTGTCCCAGTTTATTATCGCCATTCTGTCGGGCAATTGAATCGATACCTTCTTCTTGCTGTCTATCATTTGATCTTGATTTAGGAACAGTTTGAACTTTGGGTATCAATTTGGTAGTTCTAGGTGTTATTTTAACATGACTAGGCGAAGAAGTTGGAGCTGTTAGTGGCACAGATATTTTCATAGGTGGTACAGGTGGTCCAACAGTTTGCATATGAGTAGGAGGGGTTATTCTAGATGCTGTTATCAGAACAGGAGGAAGTACGTTCTGAGGTGGTTCAAGATGTACAGGTCTAGGAGCTCCTAGAAGAGGATCATGTCCTCCCAAAGGTTGTGTGTTCAATTGTTGAGAAGTTTGATGTGATCCATGAATTTCTTGCATAACAAAGTGAGGTTGACCATGAAATTCTCTACCTTGAGGCCTCAAATGAAGAGATTGCTGTATGATAGTGTCAGATTCTTGTAGTGGTTGGTTCATTGGAATTGCTGCTAATTGTTTATCTTTTGGAGCGTGGGGAGCTTGCATAGGCCGTTCAGTGCCATCTATTGCTTGAAATGGTAAAGGTAGACGTTGACCCTCATTTGGGGCCATAGGAGCAGGGATTTGAGCAACTCTTTCTCTGAGCACCTCAAACTGGTTAGTAAATGCAGGTCGTCCATTAGTTCCTTCCATTGGGCGATTTTGATCATGCCATTGTTCTTGTTGTGCTTGAAGTGGATGGCGAATTTGTCGCTTCGATTTTAGTGGCGACTTTAACACACCGGATTTATCGCCACCGAATGCTGGTTGCATCCAATTGCTGATTTCAACGACAGTGCTAAACGGATCATTAAGCGCCTGCTGATGACTCTTCTTTAACTCGTTAAACCGCTCGCGCTTAATTATGTCGAGCGAATCTTGTAAGAAGCGCTGGATGAATTCCGGCTCGATGTAATCGTCGTACGGATCCAATTCGCTGTAATCCGACGCGCCGCCGCTCGTCGTCGGCGTTGGGGCATAATTCTCTGACGCTGATGCATCGTTCGTGCCGCCTCTGCCGCCGCCAGTTAAACCATCCACGTTGGCCAAGCTGTCTAACGGCGATTTCAATTCGTGCCGTTCGATTGCGTCGATGATTTTATCGACCGTGCAATCTTTCAGCGCGAATTGTGTCATCGCCTTGCCGCCGCCACCATCGTTTGTGAAAAGCGCACAGCACGCTTCAAGCGTTTTATCAATTTTACACCGGTTAAGCTTCTCTATGTAATAGGAGACTAATTCATCAACATCGGCCTGCGGATTGCGTTCGATGTGAAAGAGCTTCTTGAGCGATGTGCCACGACTGGATGTGAGTAGAAAGACCAGCACAATGCCACAACCCACACACGATGCGATGAATAACGTTTTGCATAATGCTTTGCGCGCCATTTTCGTATTGAACTTCTTTAGGCTTGAATCTAACAACAATACATACCGGCATTAGCGTAACCCTACAAAAAATTCCGCAAGTAAAGCTTTAACGATGACACAGCAAGCAACTGCTTTCCTCTTTTTAACCCAGCTCTTGAAATTTTGTATTCTTCGTATGTGCACAAAATTTTACTATAGTAATTTTTCAATTGGTCAAACTTCACGCTGCTTAACTTCACGTAAAAAGGCGGGATGATCAGAAAAAAACTGTGGTCCTACCTGAAAAAGCACTCATTTCAGAGAGTCGTCGAAGATCGATGTCGGTCATGCCTTCCGGTTCCTGAAACGGCACTGGGGTCGGCAATTTCTCATCGCTAAACTTCACCGTTTTGATATTCACCATCGAATTCACCGTTTGCTCACCGCCTTTTTTGCACACTAAAGCAACGAAGCAACGCAGTCGACTGGCAAAAACCTACATAAATTTCTGCTTTACAGCGATTTGCGCGTACGAATTGAGCTTATATTAAGTTACGCAAGGTACGTTTGAAGTCAGCAATTAATTGGATATGAAAATTTGAGCCGGTAATAGTAGATTTATTGTTGTCGGCGGTATTCGAAAATTCGAATACCACCTTTGCAATACAAAGATCAAAAAAATCCCTCTTACTCTACATTTCGTGCGAGGCGTTCGCACGTGACAATGAAATTGCTTCCAGCGGAAATCCGCCTCAGTTAAATGGGATATGAATGAATAATGATTTGTAAATTTTTCGTGACAACTTTAATGCGAATGTAATGACAGCAAGTTCTTGCTCTGCATACAATATTTTTTTGATTTAATACTTCTTTTTTGTGGTTTTTGCACAGATTTTTGGGATTGAGTGCGAAAATAAAATAGTTAAACCCAACCAACGGACGGGAAATAAAAATATATACGCCAGGAAATATTGCTTTACGAGCGTTATTTCATGCAAAAAAAAGCCGTGGACATTTTTTCATTTCGTTATTTACACCTAAACCTTTTACCTCGCAATTCTCGTGATCACACATTGTGTGCGTATTTTATGAAACACATAAATTACTGCGTCGACACGTAAATAAATGATTAGCTTTCGAAATAGACCCGGCGATGTATCATCCATGACATCGGACCGAACGTATTTTTACCAAACGCAACTCAATATTTTATTATTGAATAAAACTGCATTTTAGTGCGGTATTGTGATTGACGTTTTTCGATTAACTCAATATTTATCTATCAGCACCGGAAAACAAGTTGGTTTCGAGGGAAAATTTACGTGCCACGAAGATTTATTGAAATCAACACATTCACGGAAATATGGAAATATAATATTCGTGAACGCGCAGTTCACAATTTATTTCATCCGGAAGACAAAATGTGTACATGATGTGAAAATCAAAATCTAATTAAGTAATGGTGTTGTTACGCTAAAGGGAGGCGAAACGGTTGCGGTTAGTTGCTGGAGGGAGATTCAGAGGAATGGCGGTTTGGGTGGGATGGTTTCTGGGGAAGCAGGCGGAAACGAGGAAATCTCCGACCTCCGAAATCTACGAGTTTGACCACTAACCGAGGTTAGCCCCTCGCACACTCTCTCGCCCAACAATTCCGGCGGCATCCTGTTAACTGCGGCGGGATTGCGAGTGGATTAATTGCGGACCTCTGGGAGCGTTTACCCAGCCACCGCACGACAATAGACCAAGGATATAAACTATCCCCGTTGAATTACGACGCAGACAACGAGATGCTGGTCCGGCTGCCCGAGCTACTACCTCGGTCGTCAACACCTAGACTTAGATATAGCACCTAGACTAGTAGTGAATCCCGTTGGCAATATAAAGCATCCCAGCAGCCAACCCGAACCCAGCGGCCACCCTCCGTAGGATCTACAACCATTATATATACTCCTGGATAGTTAATAGGAAAAAAGCAAGCGTAACCTGAGACTGTAGCCATCTAAAACCTAAAAAAAAAATCAAGAATTACGTTCGGGCGGACTCTCACACGTCACCAGGGAGCGCTGAAAGTGGCAGCGTCTTTGTGCGCACTTTATAACAAGCTTTTTATGATTGCCTGGCCCGATTCAGCGGCAACTTTCTTCGCACGTGTCCGAATCGATTTACTTCATTCGAGTGCAAAGATATTCCCCTGCAGCTTTGGCTACGGCGAATTTCGACGCCGTATCAATTCAATCTCGATTATTACACATCATGACCTGTCCTGATAAACGACACACTCTTCGCAATTACCTCCTTAAGTTATGGTCTTATGACGGGATTATGAAATACGGCATTGCCCCTCCTGCAATTACGAGCGGGTTATTTATCTTCTCGTTGGGTTGGTAAGAGGACAAAGTGCAGGGAAAATCTGAATTCTGCATTGCCTTCGCTTGCATATTGGAGACCCTCAGGCAGTGTGATAAATGATCCGGCAAGTGGAAGCTTGGAAGGTGCTCCTGGACCCTGGGTAATGAGACAGATCGCACACTCTAGAGGAGATATCCAGCAAATAATGCAAGTTTCATGTTACAAAGTTACTGATATCAATGTTGTGATTAATTATCACTCGTAGTTTAATTACTGCAACATCATCGTAAATTACAATTCCCTGGAAGTGTAAGTAAAGTTTGACTTGTTATAATTCAACGTTGTCAACGAAATTCATTTTTGGGGGTTTTATTTCTCCCCGTTATAGCCAAGCGGCACCTGCAGGAAAATTTTTGGATGTGGTAAAATTTTATTTATGAACGGCAGGCCACACAAATGACTAAAATGTTACGGTTTCCAGTTTTTACAGTTTAAATTCTACTGAAATATAGGTATATGATCAATCTTAGAATGAGGAAATATAAGGGACTATGAAAAACGATATTTTATTAATAATTCATCATAGCCAAGGCAATCAAACATTTTGATGTATGCCATTACTCTCAACTTATTTTCTGAAAGGAATTGTTAGAAGGAAGTCTGTTTGAAGGCAAAGCAATTAATATATATGAAAGTTAATTGGCTTTACTTTTCTATAACCTGCCAAGATTTGCCTGCCAGCCAAGGCATGCTGTAGCTATGAGGGTGATTTTAAGCGGAACACATATTCAACATCCAAATGCGTCCGCGTTGACGTCAGTGTCGTGTGGATTTACGCCTGCAACTGATGTAGACGTTTACGTGCTTTGAACTTTTTCGCCCGTATTTTACCTTGACTACATATTTTCCGGCTGTCATGTTACGCCTGCAGTGCAGCCCTGCCGCTCGCCAGGCTGACACGTGTCATTTTAATTCAGCGCAAACATCAAGGAAAAACACGCCTACACCTTTGCATTAACGAGTTGGGCGGGTGGCGGCCAACGGTGGCAGCGGCGGTGGTGGCGGCTTTTATGAGCGCAAATGTTGCGCATTCCGCTTTCGGCATTTCGCTTCTCGTAACGCTGACATGCGTTAATTTCCCAGCGAAAGAAAAGAGAGGAAACTAGAGAAATGCCTTTTGAGGTTAAATCGTATCTCGACTCCGCAATAATTTATTTACACGCATTAGCCGCCATTCCCGAAGCCCCCACCGACCCCCTTAAGCCACGACACCCACCAGACGCAATGTTAATCCGCACCACTGACGTGATGTTCATATTTTATTCACCCTCATATTGTGCGAGATCTGAACACCCTGAACAGAGGATGCGTGACAGTTCGTTATAAGATTTTCTTGGTGATATGAGTGCTTACATGCGCTCCTGAGCTTAATGGATGACACTGCCAACACATACGGGCACATATGACCTTTTTCACATCCAAAAACTTTAGGTGAACACACTTTGAAAGGAAAGTTTGCACTTTAAAAATTTAAAACCTAATTATTAAAAGTGCTTTTTGGTGAAAATTATTGATCGATCATGTGCCAAAATAGAGAGAGGGAAGGGCGTAGGGTGAGAAATAAGGGATGAGGTATACAAGGCTTTCTAGTTGCCGTCATCGGGATTTTGTAGTGAACATTTTTCAATTTATTGTTTGGCATTCGTGATCAAAGGACACACTATTCGTCGGGGCGTCAGCGGCAGGAACACAGCATGCATAAAGCCCGGAAAATGCGGTGTTTCCTCGCTTTTGGCCTCGCCGCCAATGTCAGGGGGATCTAATCCGATTTCGCTTATGGGAAAATAATTTTAATGCGCTCTTTTTCAATTAAGCGTCTCGTTTGTGCTTTTTTAATAATTCGGGATTGGCTGTCAACAGTTTTTTTTTCTCACCCAGCCATCGGGAAGAAAGGAAAATGTCGAGGAAAAACGTGGAGGAGTGGTACTGGGCGTAGGGAAAGAGTGGCGGAGACCTAATGGCCCGGCACCAAATTTCAATTAAATGAAAATTTCCCATTGGGGAGTCGGCGGCGGCGAGACGAGTCTGTCGCGTTGATTGACGGTTAAATATATTAATAGCGGCGAGTCCTGCAAGATGTATGCTTCAATTCATCATCTCAGGAGCGGTCGCATTTACTTGCGCAAATTAAAAATAAATACCATCCGTCATACTCGAAACGGCTCCGAATAGATGATGGGCATTCGGAGGATGCGACAGCAGACATGAGGGCTGGGATGGATGGATGGGTTGTCGAACGGATCCAATCACGAATAGAAACGTCAAGTGTGCGCGCCTGTGAACTGGACGATTGGAAACAGGAATCCCAGCTGCCCGTTGTCGGGAAGGGTGGCGTCGGGTCGGGTCGCTTGCAAACATTGCGTCGTCCCATCCGCTCCCACAGGATTATCCCCTGATCGATTCTTTAGACTTAGGACTTGAGACTTTACGCCGATTGTCGAAATTGGACACTTCAAATCGTCCTCGGAGCATGGGCACACACAACACAAAGCAGGCAACGAAAGCAACGTACAAACACGAGTGGATAAAGAAATAAATCTCAAGTGCACTGTGCTTTCTTCGGTCATGGCGCAAGGAATTTATTTGCGGACCTCTTCGTCAACAATTTGTTACAAGTGGCGAGAGGAAGCTATACTCCTCCCTCTCGGAAAGACCGTCAGACAGCAGGATATAGAGGTTGATATATTTAAATGACTCTGTCAGGATCCAGAAGTTTTAATCCTGTCTTCCTGGAAAAATTTCATAACGCCTAACTTTATTGTGGCACTTGTCACCTTTGCTGTATTTTCCTTCGGCGAGGTAATGCAATAAAGAGAAAACGACGCTCACGATATAAACCCCTGACACCGAGATGGCACGAGGGCTGGTTATACAGCCATAAGCCAGTTTGCGAAGTGTATTTTTACATCACTCTGGAGAGTACGGGCGTACACACGCGAAAAAATTCCAAATTCCATTTCGCACTTTTGGCGGGGCGCATCGAATGTAAACTGAGCACTTTCGAGGTGTTAAATGTCTTTCAATCCACCCACACGATCGCTCTCCACTGCTCTCACGCAGCTCCAATAACTCTGAAATTGCCAAACAGTTTTACACTTTTTTGCCATATCTGGGGAGATCACAAGAAGTGCATTCTACAATTGAGTAATGCCTTCGTAGTGTCTCAACCAATCAAGCGTTTCTAGGATGTGACAAAGGGAGAGAGGAGAAGGTGGAATCGATGAAAAATTTCAACATTTTGGCTTGCTTCCCTTAGGATTTCTACCGCTGCATGAAAATATCGACTGGTATTCCGTTACCAGCAAAATTGTGCGATAATAATGGGCTTGCAATTTGCATGAATTGAAATCGAAGAACAATTTTTTCACTCTAGTAATGTCGTTCAGAAGGGTTGCCATAATATAGATAAATGTGTCACATGCCTTATTGTTCCTGTAATTCCGACTGGATCATACAGGGATGTTGCCCTCTATCCTCTGGAAAAGGCATAGAAAAGTTCCTCCGAACTTACAACAATATACTTGACACAGTCTAGAAATAGCTAGATTAATGTCATAGGCTGCCTGACTTGTTTCCATGTTGTATATATTTTCATGAGCATATTTTTTGCTTAATCATGGTCAACAACGACATCTGTGACTGCTCCTATAGATAGGTGTGGTGTGAAAGAATGCTAATTTTGAAGAGTCTACATATAAAGTTAAAAAGTTAAATTGGACATCATGTGATCATACTTTATTACCTTTCATTATAATATCAGGAGTGGAAGTCCAAGATTGTTACCCAATGTAACTAATGACCCATGGAACTACCTGACTTGCTAGCTTAAACCATGACAAGGAAGATACCTGTAATAACTCCAACATATTAGTGAAGTTAAAAAAGTAAAAATTTTGAAATTTTACATTTTTAACTCCTTGTGCATACTGGGAGATAAAAAGTATGCACAGGGAGTTAAAAAGGTAAATTATATCTCATGTGATCTTACCAGATTCCGTGTTACTTTTCACCCTCTGAAAAATGCGTTCACAAGTGTAGAAGATCAGGATTACAAGTTCCTAAGTGTATTCCTCTGAACTTACAAGAATAAACTTTGTATAATCTGCAGAAACCTAGATCAATGGTCTATGAATATGTCAAACTTTCTTATGAAACCTTGCCCATGTATATATTTTAATGGTTAGATTGAGAAAAAGTGGAAATAGGTTGGCCACCCTAGAATACAAACATAAAACCCTATACATTTTTACCCCTCCATCTTTGTGTTCAAAGCGACGAAAACCCATAAAGATCATATTTCCTATCGCGCAAAACCTGCTTGGTGTTTACGTTTATGTCGGTCGTATTTGAGCAAACAGAGAACGCAGAAACACGCTTGGAGGTTATGCTAAGAACCCTCAAGGTATTCCCTGCCACTAACGGAGCAATGAACAACAGAGAGTCGTGGTTTTGCTCCGCGTATAATCGAGGCATTGAATCGATGCGCAAATAATGCGTGCGAGCTCATTTCAGCACGCAATACGTCAACAACAATTACAATGCACGCCCTGCAGGGCATGCCGGTGCATAAATGTTTTCGCCAACGCACAACAACACGCCGTTAATTGTATATTATTACGTAATTGATTGGCCGCCAGCGAGGGCTTTGTTGTGTTCGAGCGCGGGCAACAACTAGATCCAACGCTTGCAATTGCAAAACTGGCAACTAATGCCAGCCGCACAAAATCGAGCGTGCTGCATGTTTTTCGATGCCTGTTAACAAGCAAAAAGCCCTTTGAACATTCGGATGCGCATGAACATAGATGGCATCGATTGCATATTAGGGTACCCATCATGCAACAAAGCGAATTGCTCTTTTCTACTATTCCCCATAGCGCAGCATGTTAATTAAAAACGCCTCAATTAGTCGGCTGGGAAAAGGCGTTGTGTGTAATTAACAGATAATAAATAATTCAATTTGATTAGATCCTCGACGGTGCGATGCCGCAACGTTGGTGATGCTGTGCGCACTGGTGTCGGTTAATTGATTGTCGTAATTATCGTGTAAGACAAGACAGAGGAGTCGGGTGCGTGTCTGTCGGGGAAGACACGAAGCGGTGTGCCGTTAACTCCGGGACTCACGTACCTACGTCGAACACTAGGAAGTTAGCAGCAAACCTCAAACACTGAATTGACAATCTGCCATTTGAAAATCAATGTAACTTTTCTTTTTGGTCTATTGAATTTGATATGTCAGCGATTTGAAGTCAAAGACTTCACTAATGGACTCAGGATAAGTAATTCCCAAATATAGTTTGCAACAGAAGCAATCTCAATTAAAGACATCTGAGGAAAATAATGGACATTATGCACCCTATCTAGGGCATGAATATATATACAAATATATATATTCATATGTATTTTCCCCAAATCCTTGTCCTGACAAAGACTAGAACCCCTAAAAATCAGAGTTATTAATATAAATGTGCTGCTGAAAGTCTCTGCCAACTACCTATCGGTCCCATGTCTAGCAACGAGACACCGGTTGGCTTTTGAGAATGAATCCCACTTTCTGTGTACGTATACACGTTAGTGTATGTGTGGGCGTTCGCAGGATGCTACCAGGAGCGAGTGCGAGAGATGGGCGAATCCCGAAGCACCAGCAGCAGGCCGAGCGGACCGACCCCAGCCTGCTACTAATCATGGAGGTTTAGGGAGAGGGTTAACGCGCGCGTTGACATGGGCCACTCAATTACCACGGCTTTAATTAGTCCGTGACGGCCCATTGCCAGCTCATTAATACGGCGCAAGCGGCGGGCGAGAGGGCAGGGCTCCAGCTCGGGCGCAGGTAAATCATTCTTGACGTGGTGGCGCTGCGACGACGATGCCCGCCCGTCCGCTTGTTAAATCGCCGAATTAATTTTAATTGTACCCGCCGGTAACAAATGACCTATGATGCTATAATGCACGAGTGCAGTTTCGTTCGTATGCGATACGTCTGCGATGGGACACCTTGACTAATTTGTCCGCTGGCAGCCATGTTACGCTCAACAAATTACTGTTTGCCAGCGACCTTTATTCACACCTAACGCTATTGTCCATCTTTATTGCGGATACTTTATATTTCTAATTGGCTTTGTGAATATGTGTAATTACCTCATTTGTCCTCTAGGATCGTTTCCGTGCATTTTTCTTCTTTTAATTTTAATTTAGGGATACCTTGCGTCATTCATGGTATATTTTAACAAACCTAATATAATCTTCTGAATTATAACATAATGTAGGTTTAAAAACGAAGATCAAAATACAAATACGAAAGGAATTGATAGCTTTGGAGCTTTCATTGTGTTGGCAACGAGCGCGTGGTGTGGATAACGATGCAAAGCCGCAACAACATTTTGGTAGGACCTTCTGTGTAAATTTATTAAAGAGTATTAAACTACATCTAATAAAGTTGAAATGTATGAATAAATAAACACCTGACAGATTGATTTTATGTTATAGAATTTAAATCAGCCAGCCTATTACTCTTTTATATTCTATAAACTGTCTGTGAAATAAATTTATCTACATTGTTTCAGACAAATTATATACATATGCAATAGAGTAATTTGTTGCTACACTTAATGAATAAGGCATAAGTCAGTAATCATCTCGGCGTTGTGCACACTGCACACGTTTTATTACACATGCATGCACGCAACGAGTATTGCCATCGCCCATCTTCGACAAACGCAATGCGTTTGCATGCTGATGTGGAAATAATATCAAAATGCCTCAAAAGGTATATAATTTCGATCGTCTATCTCTAGCATGGCATGCGCATGAAGCGAATTAATTCATTACATGCCCGTTTAGATAACAAAAGGAAGTCATAAATAACGCTAACTGTGCAATAAAGAACATGAGAAAACATCGGGAGGTTATTGAGCTTTCCGCGTGCCACGCCACCGTCGCCGTCGCTGTCGACGACGATGGCGACGAGTTAAAAGTTACAACTTTGAGCGCCACGTTGCGTTGGATGGTTGTGCTGCAGATAAGTTGGCAGCACTGTGGCTGTATGCCGCATCTCAGCATCTTAAATGACACCAAGGCTACTGCGGAGCACTCTTCTAACAGCACGCAGCTGGAAGGTCTGCGAAAAGCCTGCACCCTCAGTCGTGACCACGTTCCGCATAAGAAATTTCGTCAACAAATTATCACTATCTGCGGCGCGCACACCGCGCAAACAAAAAATAAGCGGTGCCTGCTTAGCGCGATGAAAACGCAAGATTGAATTGAGTCGAAATTTAGCTTCGTCACTGGACGTCCCACCGACGGGAAGTTGGCATCAAGTTTCTAGATCTATTCTTTTTTTAATTAATTTTTAAGTAAAGACCCATCAAAGTTTTATGTCCAGGTTTAGGACCTCTAATAGATAACAAAGGATGCCATTTTGCGAGGACTTTTCAGGTTTGAATTTGTAGGAGTCACTATGAGTGAATTTGAAATAATGCTTTAAAATTGGTACCGCCTAGTCTAGCTTAGCAACAGCGGGTAATTGATCCGCTATAGACATTGTTCATCATAACTTGCTTATTTCGCATTTCTACTCTGTCAAGGGAAATTGGCCAAAATGGCAAATAGTAGTTGGAACTGATCAATGGGACCACCTTAAATGGGTACTGCCCACACCATCCTAGAAAAAGCGGGTAATTGATTCGCCAAGAGCATTGCCTATCGTAACTTTCCTGGCTTTTTCTGCTTTCCTATGCAATGTACAAGGCAATGAATGACCTTGGAATGACCAAGCGCCTGAAAATTAATGCTTCAGGAATTACCAACTTGGCAGCAAAAACTATGATGCTAACTTCCTAACGATGAATGAAATAATTTTTGACCAAAGATGGTTCTTAACACATTTCTCCTGGATGAGGCTGGGTGGTCACTGGTTTACCGCCTTTGAAAAGAAAACATTTACCTACTTATCATGCACTGCCTGCGCGGGTTGAATAATTTCAAGGCTTTGCGTGTTGTTGAACCCGCCATTTCCTTTGTCGTGGCTGTTTTCGGGGTGGGTGTTAAAAGGTGCGCGCCGCAAAGAAGCGCAACATTTGCGCCCAACATTTTCACTCGACGGCACTTTCGCATCCTCAATGTGTATACGCTTTTTTTCGCGCACAGCGCAAATCTAATTTATGTAAAGATAAGAGAGTTTCGTGTCATCAGTTTCGCGTGAATGGCGAAGGGAAGCAGGGAATGCAGTGCGAAACGCACGGTTTGCAACACACCGCGGCACCCGTTTCGCGATATAATGGCGGCGATAAGAGACGAGAAAATGTGACTGTTTTAAAATTTAAGTGTAATAGGTTTACTCTCGGGGGGCGGCAGATAGTATTAAAAAAGTGTGCGCGCGCTCATAATTTCGCCGTGCTTAAACAACCGATTCTAATTTCGAAATGTTTCGAACGCGAGCGCGTGGCGTCGTTTCGCTGGCGCTTGATAACGCAAACGGCTGCAATAACCGCCCTGCTGGATGTACGATTATTCAGCGCACCTTTATCCGCCATAAAGCAAGCGATGCGATAAAACTTGGTAAGAGATGATGTGTCGCAGCGGCTGTTATTGCGGCGGTTGGCGTCGGTTGAAGTGGAGGCGGCGAGACAAACGATACACGCTCGCAATGACGACGTGCAGTTGGAAAACCTGCGGCTGCAGGTCGACAAAGTGCCTCGTAGTTCATGCCCTTCGCTGGAGCGCCAGCCGCCGCCGCATACACACGAGTAGGACCGATGACAAATCGTCCTGGTTACGGATTTCGGTCCCGCCACAATCAGTAGCCCGTCGCTGCTCTGCCGCGCCGCCACCTCCACCGCCACAGTCGACACAGCCGACACGTACAACCTGCCTACCCCTAGCAGCAGACGTGCGCGCGACGATGGCGGCGACGTTCACGATATTGCGACTGCAGAAGACAAACGACAGGCAATATCCCCCGACCTGCCGAGAGAGATGAACCTCATAACTTTTAACACCTTCATTTCTCAACTGCATAGTCCAGCACACACGTCTACAGGCTGTTGCAAAACTTCACCAAATATATACCAAATTGTTCACTAAAACCAAACAATAATTTTTGGTTGTTTCTAATTCTTAAATAAAACATATTATTTTATAGTATTATATTTATAGTACTATATGCTTTCATTTAAGATGGCATTATCTTTCTCTTTTCAATTTTCTGCAATTTTTGTAAAATATAATATATTTGTATAATATGACATTCCAAGACAATATTCATATGAATATCTTCAAATTGCTCAAATTAAGCTTCAGACTCAACCCTAAAATTCCAACAACAAAAACAAAACAAACATTAATTAATCGTCTAAATCACCCTCAAAAACAAATGTTTATGGCGTAGCGTATCGTGTGATATTAAGTTGTTTACGATCGAATTCGCGCATTTATTACCGACGTAGTTGAGTGCAATTTCGCCCTCACTCCCCCGAAAACGCCATGAAAAGACAATGAATTACATTAATGGGGCCGGCGGGCACAAGGAGACGCCGCCGCCCGCGCGCGCATTAAATGCGCTCGGAATGGGCTGAAGCGCTTAATATACGAGCCGTTTAAGAGCGAATAAAGAAAAGCTTTTGCGCGAAAAGGCATAACCGGCAACCCCAAAGGCACGTTGGCGCTAGTTGAATGTACCCGCTACTTTTATTGCGCCATCGTCGTGTTTGCAGCGTCGGGTGACATGTATTTCTAGCTACACCTGACGCACGCCCAATGCTGCACACACCGCGTTATTCTAGCGCATAAAACATAAAATCGCTTTATTTGTTAATTAATTTTGTTTCTTATTGGACATTGCTGCTACTCGTTGCGCTATAAACCGTATACTGAACGTCAGCGTTTATGATTATGTGCAGCTGCACTTGCATATTAACAAAACAACTCGAGATTTTACGAACGAGTCTTTTAATTAAGTAAATTTATCTTTTTTTACAGTATTGACTCTAAGAAAGCCAGTCAATACCACGCGAAGATGAAAACCTTTGCGTGGTACTGAATAGGTGGAGCAGTAAACCAACTGTTGTCTTAACAATGACTCGTGTTGGGTGTAGTCTCGTAAGAGTAGTCTGTTTAGCATGCATGAATAGGCGTGGCCTCGAGAGGGAGGAAGATTTTTCAGGACTCGAAATGAAAGCATCTGGAAGGACTATTCCCTTTCCATTATTAAACATAATGATTTTTCTTAACAAACTTTCATAACTGCACAAGAACATAAAATCGGTCTACCAAAAGTTTTCAAAGAGAATACTCTAGTACCTCTAGATGTTCATTTGTATTACTACCTAAGTTTTATAATCATAAAGCTTCAATTTGAATAAACAAATTCATATGGAGTGCAGCTGAAGAAAATATTATTCCAATCAGATTAATAAACACATTTAAAACAAGAATTAAAATCTAATTAGCGCTCATTTTCATTATGTTTTATGCATGCAACTTTGAAATGCCCATCATAACATCGGGAACAGGCAACAAATCATCGCATTAACAATTCCCGCTGGCGTCGTAAAATTTAAAATGCAAAGTGTGTATCGTGGCGCTCTCGTCAGGCACGAAGTTAATTTCTCGTAACGTTTTTCTAATATCCTGCATGCCGGTATAATTTATGTGTACGCATGTAGACATGTATCGCAGGCATGCGTACAGACCGCGGCGGGCCCAGGCGATGTTTAATTTTCATCCTATTTACATAATTCCAGTGCGCGCCGGTCGTCGCTCGAAGCTTTCATGTTAATGGCGACACAAGGCTGGACGCAACAGCGAATTCAATTTATTGCCGCCGATTGGATATGATTTCAAATTCGGTAAATATTTATGCTAATTAAACATGCAGCGTACACGCTGAAACATTTCAACACTTTATTTCGTCGATTCAGTGCGCGGTGCGTGCACAATGCGCAATATAGCAGCAAAGGGGAACGCTGCATTTATATTTCATCCCGGTGCAAATAAATTTATACGTTGTTAGTCCCCCCATAAAGTCGTCGAGGCATTTATTCATTAATATACTATTCGATTGGTCATTATCTATGGAATTGTTATAACTAGTTTACAGTCAATAAAATGAATTAGGATTTGATCTACTGATGAAAGGTTTCAATTTAATTATCATTGGTGAAATCAGGTTTTGGTAGTGTCGGTAGTTGTTTATATATATTTTTTTATTTTCGGGCAGCTTTGAATGGGAGGAGTTTGAAAGAGTAAACATGCTGTTGAAAGCAGGCATGAGTATGGTGTGACTTCGTAGGAGTAATTTAGTGATACCTATTTTGCAGGCGAGAATAGGAGTGGCTTCGAGACAGTGAAGCCGTATTAAGGGAACGGATGAGGAGCGGCTTCAAAGAAATATGCCCTTTTAGGGGCATGGTCTCGAAG
>JAODAC010000012.1:1581956-1704789 GCA_027575185.1 Mimaenictus wilsoni | reverse complement strand
ATTAAGAAAAAAAATTAAGAAAAAAAAAGTAAGAAAAAGAATAAAGAAAAATATGGAAAGAACTACAAATGTTCCTACTAAAATGATAAGATAAGACCATCATAAAATGATAAGTACCCAGTTCATAATGAAACATTTCAATTACATTTTCCTGGATGTATTACGCTGGTCTGGTGGGTGTTTACTAGATAAACACGAACTGTTTCCACCAGTGTTTAACTGTAGGACGCTGGTAAATTATAGACCGAGAGTGCGGCTGTATGTTGCCGCCTCTTACTCCCAAAATAAAGCCGGGATGTTTTATCGTTTTCGTTTTATGGCGCAATAAGAACGGCATTAGGCGGAAGAGCCGAAGACAGCGGTCCCGGGTTGGTGCCGTCAGGTCTGCTTCCATGCTGGCGGCTGGCTTGGCCATTAGCAAATGATATAAGTGACAGCTCCCATAACGTAGATCTGAGTGGAAAGCGAGCAGTCACGTGTGAGGGATCAGTGTCACTTCGTCATCCATCACGCGGTCGCGACGGCCGTTCGCGCACATAAGCCGCCACCCGGGGGTCTGGGGATTAAACTAGTTAAGTTACGACGTTGAAGCGAGAGGTGCGCACATTCGAGGCATATAGAGGAAGACAATGCCACGATCTGCGAGAGTCGAGAGGTTGACAGAGTGAGCGGCGGCGGTGACGGCGGCAGGCGGATGTCTTGGTATGCCGCAGAGTTAACCTAAGGACCGTGAGACGCCACCACCACCCCTAAGGAGTAACCTTCAGCCGCAAGATTTATTACACCCACCTTTGATGCTAATTTGAAATCAATAGTGCTCGTCAGAAGGGCTAAGAGGAATCTGTTAAGTGGGATCACCACGTCAGGTATTCTTTTACGACATCAAACATAAAAATAATAACATTATTCATGTTTTTAAATTTTATATTTTCATTTATTTTTAGCCCATTTAAATGATTACTTTTGAATTTATAACGGTCTAGAATACATTTTGAAGAACTCGATAATGTATTTTTAAGATTAACATCTGACAGAGTTTAGCCAATGAATGCAATGAATGCAAGAAACACTCAATGGCAGAGCATGTATTATCAATTGTTTCAGAGAATAGAAAGTTACAACGACTTTAACTACACTTCTAAGACGGAAGAGGCGTGGCCTCGTAGAATTATTGAGTTGGGAACTCTTTGCTGGACATGGTTAGAAGTTTCAATGAAGTTTTAACTGTTATAAGTATATCTACTCAATTAGAAGACTTAAAATTATGAGACTGATGAAGATTTATCACTCTTAAACAAATGCCTAGATAACTCTAGAAATTGGAACATAGGGATTCCCCAATCTTCCGAACTTATATAAAATATGTTGCTGCCTTTAAGCTGGAAATGATTCGAAATATCGATTGTTAAAAAATAAAAACTTTCATCGTCGATTACTACCATCTCAAGAAGAGATTTCAACATGGCAGCGAATTGAACTTAATTTCAGAACGTGCAACCATGTCCCGTAAGCTCGTGGTGTCGAGTCCCGATGCACTCACTCAGGCTAAATGCTTCCTGAAAACCAACACTGCCCACCGGAAACAGCACATACCTCCTGAAACTTCTCACTCCCTGCTTAAGGTCTTAACAGTTAGACTCAACTACGAAGAACGTAACTACCGCCTCCACAACTGCACAACGCTGGCAATTCTCGAATTCTCGAAGCGTTATAATTATCAACCTAGTATAAATTAGATGACGACACTGACAACACGATTCTGCTCCATTGCAATGCATTTGCACAAATCATAGCCACTCGTTCGCCACTGGATGTCAGCTGTCCAACGTTCGAGATTAATTAACTCGAACCAGCCGCATAATTAACGTGCACTGGCCAGTCAATAAAGTCTTCTGAAATGGCTTCCAGCCTTCCGTGCATCATCATCCGATTGTTTTATTCCAGACATTTACTAATGTACATATTATATTGCATGATTTATGGGCGCGCATTTGTTGGTTAAAAATGAAACGCTATCATGCGAAGGCGCCGGGCAAATTTGCCGACACGGCAATCTCTCACCGTGCCGCCGCTGCCGCCGCCATCGCCGCCGACACAAACCGCCGCCCGCAAAACCGCCGCCTACAGTTTTACACATTGCGCGGCCGCGCACTCGTAAATTAAGGCAATAAATTCATGCATTACGTATATTAATAGGCGGCGGTGGCTGCTTTAATGCGTTCAAAGATTAATTTTCGTTTTCTGTTTGACTTTTATGTGTTGTTTCGTTGTTGCATTTCTGTTATACGGTGTGTGTATATAACAATTTATTAAAACTTCTTTGGTGTTATTACAATTATGTTTGATTCTTAGGGTAAAACTAATTTAAGTAAAACGGGTATAGATAAAAAAGATGTGATCAAGTGTTCAGTGGGTTTATGTCCAGGGATATCTGAACATTTTGGGTTTAATTTTTGAATCACCTTGTGTTTGATTTAGTCATGCAGACCTGGAGGCGGCAGGAGTACCGACAGAGCTTGTCGCACATTGTCTACATATAAATCAGTCAGGATATTAACCCCGTGTGTGCAATGTCCACATCGGCGTTGATTTACGCGTCTAGAGAGCCGTTCACGCCTCCACTTGCTCCTACTCCCATACTGCCTCCTGCCATCTCCTGCCATCTCCTACCAGCCTTAACTATACTCCTACAACATCTTACCAAGTTATATTAGCTTTTACCAGTTTGTACCACCTTCTACCCTCCTTCTACAATCTCCATTCAACTACCTCCTGCCTCAAATAACGTTGGCATATCGCTATCAAGTTGCATATAAAAATGTGTTTATGACCATCCCATTGTAGCTATAGAATATGCATTTCATGTGCAAAGTGTGGAGATATTGGATCTGGAATACATGCGACATCAGCGGAAATAGCCGCCATCAATCACAATTTACGTACGTTTGACAATTCCACGCGTTTTCATTCCCGACCAGCTCGATACCCTCCCACTCTCTTTGCCATGGTGGCAAACGTCCATTTCTGGCTGCGCCAAACCGTAATTTGATCACGGTAACGACATTGAAGTGACAATTATGAAATTACATTACTCATTGAGATGTACGCGAACTGACGGCGTTCCCGGGGACCGTCACTCATAAATCATAACGCCTGTCAGGTTGCTTTAACGTGCGCGCCACCGCGCTAAAAATACGTATTTGTCTTCTTGCTGCTTTAGCATATCTATAACCATACAGTTTGTTGCTATAAACCGCCTGAACCCTCCCAAAAGATCTCAACAATCCACCATCCCATCAGTACAGTCTTTCAAAGGTGAATAACTACCTGATCTAAAAGTAGTCCAACTGATACAATTGCTTATCTTAACTAATTTCGATGATATTTGACGGGAAATTGTTTTAAATTGTTGATTCCGATATGGAAGTACAAATATGTGAAGGGCATTATATTTCAGTATGTTGTCTTTCAGCCCGTCGACTATGTGTCTTGTCGTCGGTTGGCGTTTGGCGTGGATGGCGTTGTGGATACTCGCGCTTCATATCTTATGACATATGACACTGTGTTGTGCGGCGTGCCTCCACGTCGTCTCGCTTTTTATTACCACTCAGCCGTGGCATGCGATGCGATATTACAAATAGATGTTCGATGCCAACGGAGCTCTCTTCGAGCACGCACACGTCGAGCCAGACGAATGTGGTAGCTCCATACAGACAGCTTGTACAAACGTGAGCATGAAGGGCTCCTGGAACGAATACCGACACGTCAAATACACACGCACACACATACGCGCATGCAAGCCATCGCAGGCTAGGCGTAATAAGAGGTTGGAAGAATGACGGCGACAGGCAGGAGGCGGGCGGCTAACGATGCGCGGAATGAGCAGCAGCAAAGAAAAAATTGCTCGCCGACGAGCATTAACAGCTCGTCACGACACTGAAAACGCTTCTCCGCTTCGCAAGACAAGTGTTGTTAATTCTAAGATGCATGGCGATATTTATGACAGCCATGTTTGTGGTTACTACACTTTTGAAGTGATATTATCTTATTGGAGGGTTAACCGCTTCGTAACGAAACGCGTTATGGCGCCAGTCTGTCTGCGTTTTTTCTCTCTTGCGTATATTGCAGCGGTATACTAGTCAACTTACGATTAGATTAGTTTAAGATATAACTCTCAGGCGTCCCTAGATGCAAACTTTTTTGTTGTTAATTTTGACTTGCTTTACGAATGAAATTTCCATACTTACAAACTAATTGAAAAGAATCAGAAATATTATTAGAATTGTCCTATCGGAACCATTTCAAAACTGAAGAAATTCAGGGACGTTACGAAATGGTCTACCCTCCAATAAGAAGTTATCATTTCAAATCAGTATGAGAACCATTGGCTTAGGCTGACATTGCGTAATGACTATGAATACTACTTTTTTTCCTTATTACCCTTTTCTTCTTCAAATATAATTAATGAATCAAATATAACAAGAAAACCCAAAGAAATTAGTACTAATGTAGCCAATAATGAGTATTGAATTGTCTCTAATTCGTGCCTTTGTTTGGCATGTAATGTTCATCAAGTGCATTGCAGTGGAAATACAAATCGTAAAATATGACTGGAACGCGACACACATTGCACGAACGCGAAACATGTGCGCGTCGATGTTGCACATTTCACGGCGTGTTGCGACGCTCATATTTCCACGTCCGTATCGAAGCGTCCCAGCCGCCGGCGAGGCAGCCGCCGCCAACCGCCGGAGCCGCCGACGACATAAGGCAGCGCATGTTTACGTCGCGCCGAATTCCCAACAGAATGAGCCTTTTTGCCCCAGCATGCCCGTGGCACATCGAGCCGTGCAGTCCACATTTCAACGTTCTCTCGGCATGTCGCGTTATGCTCATTGATTTTTATCGCTTAAAAGCGCAAAAACCGACGATAAAATATCGCGCTCCGATCGGCCAGAACGAAAACGCGCAAGAAATATAATATGTAATGACGTCGTTTTTCCAGCTGACCGCCGCCAAACATTCCACTCGAATGTGTCAGGCTCGTAATTGAGGTTAGGTGAAAAATGTCGGCAACCATGTACTCGCACTCCATATCTAACTTCGCCCTCCACACGCCCCACGTCTGATAGTTCTTTGTTACCGTGTTGCTGGAAATATTCGCATGTCGGGCACACGCGGCACGATATGTTAATGATATAATTATGTTGAAATTGAAACGTCAAAAAGCGGTATGATAAGCAGGGTGCCCGGTGCTCATAATTCACCTCACGCCTGTTGTGGCTCTGTATTGTGGTTATGTTGTTGGGTTGGGTTCGCCTAACGGACGTTGTTACTCACATATCAAATATTTTACGGCTGGGGTAATAATAACAACGTGAATGTATTTACGACTTGTGCCAATTTATAATGGCTTGAATCACTGTTAAAAACAACTTGCACGCAAAGTGTCGTGTATTTGTTAGCAACAAAAAGCTTGGCAGAAAATACTTCTACATTAAACTACCACTCTCAGAGTTGGAGCAAAAGAGTTAAAAGAACAAGGGGGCGAAGCCACCGATAAGACTGGTCATAAATCTTGGAGTCATAAAAGTCTCAACTGGAAATTATGAGCACAAAAATTAATTTTTTAGAATTTTCGTCGTAAATTTTCTAATATGACATTTATACCAATATGAATTTTTTCAAAGAGTGAAATTTGCTTCTAGATATTTCAGGTATCGAGAAATCGTCATCTGTATCTAAGAAATAAGATTTAGATTTAGGTGTTTCTAGGCACTAAAAATGATGCTCGATTTATGAGTAGGACTATAAAACTTAAAATTAAACCCACACTTTCAATAGTAGGTTGTTGAAGCTTCCATAGTATAGTATATTGTACAACGAGCATGGAATTGTACCGCTTTACTCACGAGCACCTCTTTCTATGCCTTCGGCTTGTGCTGCAAATCATTCGAGTAAAGAAACTAAAGTTATAAAGAAAGTTAACGAAGAAAGAAATTAAAGTTATGAATTGACAAGTCTTGCAGGGCGTGCAGGAATTTCGGCATGGACTCAATGTAAAGCAACTTAACGCGACATTGCTATAGGAACATTAGAACATTCTTTGCTTAGCAAACGTGAAGGCAATGACAATTTGTAAGATATGAATTGTATTTCCTAATCAAAAAGAATACTGAAATGTGTTCATTATACAACAGGGGTAGAAAATCGATTTTTGACGCATGCTTCCTCAAGATTATGAGACTCATACGAGTGAGGAAAGGGTATTCTATGCGAGTTATACATTATATTTTTACGAATATTATGTGTGAAAAAAATATATCTTAATCAAAATGATGCAGAAATGGGTACATTATAAAACAGGAGTAGAAATAAATATGTTGCGGAATTTCTTTTAAAATTCTATTAAAATACAAGTAGATCCATCAAACTATATCCATGTTAAGCAACACTGCAACCTTTTAAACATTTTATTTTTTATTGCTATAATAATATACATTTTAATAATATCTAATAATTTTAATATCTATAATTTTAATAATATCTTATAAATAACAATCGAATAGTAATATACAAATCGAATGGTAAGACATAATCATAAATAGTTAAGTAATAAATGTTTCAGCTGGACATAAAAGTATGTCTTAAAAATTAAATTTGTCGTTCTCAATCGTAAATTTTCAAACGTGTCCATGTACGAACAAAGCATATTTAATTTCGTGGTCATTGTGGGGGCGGATTCGGAGGCGGCAGGGAGTCGATGAGGCGATGTGTCATTGTAATGTATCATCTCGTACAAATACGAGCGAGTGCACGGCATCAATATGATAATATGATGATACACGTCGACGAGCCGACGTTTAACCCGCGCTGGCGTGTCGCATGTTTTGGTTGATATTTCCTAAATGAAAAAATAGCATTTATGAGGGATGTTGGCTGGCGGTTGAATCCACCGAGTGATCCCTGACGCAATTCAACCACCCACGAACATTCACCGCGACAAACTCGAAGGAAATTGAACATAATGCCGTGATTTGCAACGCTTTGTAGCCGCGCTTTTTGGCGGCCCGCTCGTTTGTTGCGAATTTTGATTACGACCCGCAGGCCGAACACGTTCATGATTTAAGCGCCGCCGAGCGACATTAGCAGCGCGTGCGAATATATATTTTCGTACATATTCATAAAGATAAACGTAATTTATGCGCAGCAATAAAGCATCAGCCGTGCAACGGGCGGGCAATTTCGTGATAGCCACCTGCTGTAATTGGTTTGTCATTCGCGGACGCGACGCGATAAATCATTCGCCATATTGTCAGGCTGTACATCAAACGTTTATACATTTTATTAGCGTGCTATTTTACGACAAACACGGCTATTTATATAAATTATTGCCACAGTAAGCCTGTAATCGATGGCCGTGCGTCGGTTTGTGCGAATAACGAATTCAATCGCGCGCTTGTCAACGTATCCATGTCACAACTTGTTTGAGCTCGATGAATTTGTCTGTATTTGTGAACGTATTATTATATTTATTAGCGCATTGTCTACACGCGCTTATCGAGCTTTGGTATGGAAATGTGTAAAACTTTCCTATTGGCCAGCACGTCGACGGTTTTTTCCCCGCCAACGAGTTGACTCTACTCTAATGCATTGTTAATTATCGGTTATCGAAATAAACAACACGTAATCGACATTATTAAGTCGTAAATCATTCATTTGTTGCGTTGCAGAATAAATTAGCGGACGACATAAAATGTTAAATGTTAACTTGCGTAATTTATGTGCCGGTTTCGAAAGTTACCAATAATAACGCTGTCAATTTATGTTTGCGCACTTTGAGGTTTATATCAATATGAGCACGCATAAAACATTCACATGTACAGGCAATAAATAGCTGTAAAAATATTTCCTAATTAAATATTTATTGCTCGCTGCATATTTTAAACTCATTTGCTTTCGACTGGATGTTTCCAGTCATAAATTGTGCCCGTGCACGTAAAATTGTTAAGAGGAATAAGAAAAATGTGTTTTTTATTTCATTATTTATGTTTCCTTCTATAAAATACATTAATTTACGGTATTTAATCATGTTATATTGTGTTTGTGTTTTAGATTCCTGAAAATGTATTTTATTTAATTCTCGATCATTGATGCAAATGGACGTATAAAATTTAAGGAAACGTCGCAAATGTATTTACAAATTATTATAAACTTGATAAATGGCTTTAAATATTTTGCACACCTTTCAAAACTTCCAATGGGTGACAATAAACATAAATAATTTTAGTCATACTACAGAACTTAAATTTTAAAGCTTCTGATACAAAGTATATGAAATGTTTGATATTTTATTTGATGGTAAATTGTCCGCGAGCCCCGTTGGTCTAGCCCAATTTTTCATTGGGCTAAGATCTCGGCTTTATTCAAAATCAAGGTTGGAGGGAGTGATTTGCACATTGTTAAAGAATAGCAATCATTACAGCGTATGAATAGAAATCAAAGAGTAAAAGTAGAACTACAACTCATTCTTGTCTTAGAAAGTTACAAGGAAACGTCTATAGATACCGGAGTATTAGTTTTTCCAACGTATATCACCTAATTTATTCATAAACTAACCAAAATCTAAAAATAACTAATTTCATAGAGGTTGAAATGACACAAAATAGTTGCAAACAACTGAACCGATAAGAAGTTAGCAGCGAGCCTTCCAGCAGCGAGATCAAATTGCCCCATTTAAAATAGCACGTAAAATAAAATTTTGTCATTAGCACTGGAGCTTCTAATATATTATAGATTGTATTATTTCAATCAGATCCGTAGTCTTCGTTTTGTAATATCGGATACCGAACGTACGTAATGATCAATTAAATTTGATATCTCTTATGGAAATTAACACGCAGGACTATAAAAATCCTTACACCTTTGGATCCATCAATCGTATGCAAAAAGTATTTAACCAAAAAAAATCCATTCTCATAATCTTCATACATAACCTGATTCACATATAAAACAACATTGCACCTTCAAAAAAGGACCTAACCTATAAAACATTACTCCCCTATCAAAGAAAGACCATAAAATTAAAAAAACTAAAACAACCGGAAGAAATAAACAAGTATAATATCACCTAAACTGAAGTAATCATGACAAACGCATGTTTTACGGTTGCGTTTTAACAATATACGGGAATATCATATTGAAACACCGGTGCTGCATGTTTGCGGTCAACTGGTTGGCGGCGTGAATAGCAGCAGCGTAGGAACGAAACGAGGAGAAAAAAACGCGCACCGAACTAGAGTGCGGGTGGCGCGTTCACGACGATAACGATAACACACGCCACGCTGCCGCCGCCGCACGAAGTGACATTTCACTTGGTTTACGACTGCTCGCGGACTCATAATTCATATTAACATTGTAATCTTTTTTAACCTTTTCACGAAATGCTTCCCCACACACGACGCCTATATTCCTACCGGCCCGGAAAGCGTGCATAACTCACCACGCCGCCGCCGAAATACCGAAAAATCATACAGCCACTAAACGCCACCCATTGTAATTTTTACAAATATTTTTTAGCATCTTTTGTCTTAAATTACTTGATTTTTTTTACTTATTTTATTATAGCACTTTTAAATGGTTAGAATTATTAACATTGATTTATAAATTTTGAGAAGAACTCAACCTAATTGTAAGCGAATATAAACAGTTAACTTCTGTTTTTGTGGAACGATAAAAGTATATATGCAGGCTGCTTGTGTAACAACAGTGACATTTTGGTTGCCTATATCAAAACGAACATTTGGCACCATCTTTTATGTAAACTCGCTACAATTCGGCACATTTTATTACAGTATTATGCACTGACACCGTGTTTATACCACGAAATATTAACACTTTTGCTGCGTCGTAAATTTATCAACCTGTACGGTTATTGCGGTTGTAAAATACCTATTTTATCTGTTTGTTTATTGTTCACTTTTGTATTTTATTGCATACAGTTATTATATAACGACTGCGTTTATTGTTATTATATGCTCAATAGTATGCTACTTATGAAAGGATATTTTATTTCATTATTACATTTTCATGCAGCGCAAAATTCTATAGATAACTAATTAAATCGCTATGATTTGTAGGCAATACGATGTATTTATTTCGCATAATAATTATAACATGCACATTGTTCATGTGAAACATATTTCGTGCCAAATCCGTTGCACGCCACATCTCGTGTTTTTATACAACTTTATACTTTTCATATTTTATTTGCATGTATATGAGTAGAACAAAATATGTGTACGTTGGTTTACGTGCAAGTTTCATGTATGTGGAAACAATGTACACGTCGAACGTAATAATACGCCTAAAATGCAAGATAAAACCGCTAAATTACGTTAAATAAGTATAAAAAATAGAAGCAAGGCATCTAAAAGTGGATAAGACGCGGGTAACCTCATTACCCCAGCGAGTTCAAGGCTGGCGGATTGCTTTTGAACATCACGAGTGCATTTTCTAATCTTTCAGATTAATGAAATATTTCTCGAAATGTTAGCGAGTGTGAGGCGGGCAGTTACAAAGCGTGCCGCTATCTTGCACCGAGGCGTTAATTGCACGCGTTTAATCAAACGCACTAATTAACTTGTCCAATTGTCAGAGCACGGCGTGGTCGTCGGCCACCTTGTACAGGTGTATGTGGTTTGTTAATTGCTCGACGGGAAAGAAATGGCCTTAAGAAATGTTTGTATTCGTTTCTTTTTGCTTCTAATTGATGGAGGGTAATTTATTTTCACATTTCAGGCATTCTTTAGGTTTTTATATTCTAACTATAAGATGCATGAAAGAGGGAAAAGGAATGTTAGATTTTGCATTTCTATAAATCTTGACATAAAATAATAACTGTTTAACAGTGTCATACACTAATTTTTAAGATTAAATATTAGCAAAAAGTTAATTTTGTAGTAATAGTTTTAAAAAGGTTCTTGGTGATTTTTATATCTAAAAACAGACGAAACTTATTGTAAAAGCTACATTTATTAGTGTCTTTTCTACCGAAAAATAGGAAAGAACACAGAATAAAGAAAGTTAGAGAGAATAACAGTTCAAAAATGATTTCTATGCGAATCTCCATATTTATTTTTCTGTTTTAGTCAAATATCGTTACAAGAACATTTGAAATTCAAATTTGATGATTGATTTTCTATCGACTTTCATTATTTCAAAGTTTCAGCAAATAATTAATCATCTTAACCGAATCAAAATTGTTTTAAAAAATAACTCTAGACAATGATGAAAACAATATCTTATCTAAAAGTTAATTATTCATTACTTATCAAAATCATTTTAAAAATATACATAGATTCAATTCATGTCGTTGAATTTTCTTTTATTGTCAAGAATTATCTCAACACACTGATTTTCAAATGTATCAGATCAGAATTTATCTTGAATCCCAACAAAAATTATTTTCCCGAAAATGTGGCTTTTAATAAACATACAAAACCCCGGAATATTCAGTTTCCCATATCAATAACGCAAGTAACGCATGTTTCTTCTGGAAAGTACACATTGTTCCAATTTGAATCAAACTTAATACTGTTGTTCTTATCCTTGTAATAAAGCAGCTTCAATTTTCTGAAAACCAACCTCAATGAATAAAGAATTAGCTCGTGATGTGCAAAACGTGCAATGAATCAACACCCACCAAGCTATTGTTCGTGTCATGCCCGAATGATAATGTTATCACATCGACCAAACATGCATACGTTTTCGGTCAAAGCGAAAAAGGGGTGGCACGAGGGTGATTTCCGTTATGGAGGCAGCGGTTGCGTGTCGCTGTCGCCTCAAATTCGCAGCCGACGTTGACGTTTCAATTCGAAATCCGCACGCCCAGCCATGTCTTACCACCCCTGGCACAAAATGTGCATTAATTATTTGATGGTAAAGCGTTTGGGGAATATGTGACCCATTGCGCTACTTGTTATCGCTACTTGTGTTACCACTCGCCACCCCTGACGATTGGACTGGCTTGTTCAGTGGCGTGCAGGACAAAAAATGCAGGACCCTGACATTCCGATCGACGAGTGGCGATAACCGCATGCACGCAAGAGGCCTTGTCGCCGGTGTTTTATATTCAATTACAATTACCCGTCAGCGTCGGTCATAAATCGTTCACATGTCACTCATTAAAAGTGCGCGAACGCACCGTCGCATCGTCGTCGACGTCGATTCACTTGGTGTTGGTGTACATTTTTGCTGTAGCGAATTCCAGATGCGAACGGCGGCGAGGAATTAAAAATATTTCGCTTCGCAGAAATGGGCCTGTAAGCGTGAAGCGAACGAGATTTTGATGTTGATGCGCCTGATGCGATAAAGCATCGTTTTGTGTCGTGGCCAAAGGCTGATTAGAAGACAAGCGACGCATAAATTTGGCGGCGCGAATGCCGCGACGAAACAATAGAATATTTGCCGTTGCCGGCGAAGCATTTGTTTCACTTCTTATTGCAGAGATGTTTTTTCGTCGTCTGCCTCTCGGAATGGAATGAGACTTGTGCTATAAATCGCTGTGATAAGTATTTGGCGTTGTCTTTATAGATAATTACAAGATATATGTTTGAGCGGCTTCGTCTTTGCTTAAAGGGTTTGGTGGATTGGGCATGTACATATTGTAATTTTTAGTCTTAAGTTTAAAGGTTTTCGTAGAAGTCTCAGGGCCTTCTTGATCATGATTGAGTATTAAAATCCAAGGAGACTATAAAAATTTTCTATGAGGTGATACCAGTTATCCCAAAAATGTTAACACATAATAAACTAACAAAATCCCTAAATATTCGCTTTTCGACACGTAAAAACAACTGCATATAATGTATTTCGAGCTTGAAACCCTATGAATTCTTTCTGGGGTTGCAAACTATAAACTTTAAAGTGTGAAAACTAAACTCCATAAGTCAAGTGCTGAAGCTAGTATCGGGGTAACGGACCACACACGTTTCAATACAATAGCAGACTAAGAATAGACTTAGTGTACTATACCAAATTAGTTACCAATTATGACTACCAAGGATTATTCCTTGTAAAATTTCGAATTTTAGAAACCCCCAAAGTATTGAAATATCAAAAAAGGAAGAAAATCAAATTTGGAGAACCCTAACCAGTCACGAAGCAGTGTAAATGGTCTTGATGTAACCTTTTGCACCATGGTAGCACCACTAAATCAAGTTTGGTCATACTTTTGCAGCGCACCCAAAGCACATCTGGTATTCAATTTCGAGCTTGTACCACTAAGTTTTCTCTCTGGGGTTGCAAACTATTACCTTAACAATCAAAGTAATGCCACCATTCTCCAAAAGTTAAGTGCTAAAGCCAGTTTTATGGCCACGGGCTACACTCGTTTCACTATACAACATTGGTCTAGGAATACTACTGGACTTACTGTACTATCCCAAATCCTTCACGTCACATGACTGCTCCCAGAAAAGAACTATGAGTACCTCGGATTATCCTCAATAAAAATTGAATTTTCAGAAAACCCAAAATATTTAAATATCAAAAAAGGAAGAAAACAAAATTTGAAGCACCCTAACCAGCCAAGAAACAATGTAAATGGTCTTCATTTAACACCACCAAGGTGCACCAAGGCACCATCACTAAACCAAGTTTGGTCATACTTTCGCAGCGCCCCAAAAGTGCATCTGATATTCAATTGACATTGTCGAGTGTCGATTTGACAATGATGAAAGACCCATCCGTCGTCCATCTTGTCGAATGCATCGCATGCAATATTCATATAAACGGCTGGCGGGCGAAACATGTGAGCATAAAGAAGCCGATTAATCCCATGCGAGATTCGATAGCAATGGCGTGCTTTTAATATCGCCTCGCATCGCCGCGGTTGTAAAACCAGCAATGTGCATATGGACATCTGAATTATTATGTGGACTATAAAATTTACGATTATTTGGGCCCATTAAGGTTTCCATAATAAAAGTCAAAAGTGAGTTGTTTACGGCCGGTTGTCAATCACTCACACGCACATGGAATATATCGCTTGGCTGACCTAACCTCACTTAGCGAGCTATGCACCAACTTATAGGATTTATGTCTAGGCGAAAGTATTGCCTGCCAAATATAATTTATTACCTTCAACTTAGTCAGATAGTCATTCCATAGTTTTAGGAAGTCATACAAGCTTTGGCTTATAGGTCTCGCTCATTAGGATTGTGGTTACGTTCATTATACTCTCAGAGGTTATTCGCGAAAGAAACACTGTAGATCTTTGGGTTGGTTGTGTATAAAGCTCGTGATTGCAGTGTGATGATATCGTGTGATGTCTTGTAAGGAATACGTTTAACACGCGGTGTGCTTTCCACTGGTAGTCGTCATCGCGCTCGGTTTAGTGCGGTTTATCTTCGTATAAATTCAGGCCATAAAACAAAGATACATACTGATTACTGATTAAAACCTGGCCGCAAACATGCGACCGGACGCTAACAGTTTACGAGCGTCGTAAACGCCATAAACACCGCGGCATTCCTACCCATAGAATATAGCAGAGGTTCTTCAGCGAGTCGCGCATACGCATGGGGTACATGAGAATCAGAGGCGGCTCGTTTTCAGAAATTGTCTCACAGCAGAACCTCTTTGAAAATTTGAGCGATAATCAGCTTATTATGATAATTAACACGATCTTAAACACCTATTGATGTACTGTATTGTTTCAAGTCATACGAGTTTGTTCTGTGGGCGACCTTCACAAATAAGGAGGTTCCAGATTTTCTTCTTTTACTATTCTTTCTTCTGATACTATTGGGCGAAACCAAATTTGTATTGGGGACTTTATACGACTTCTTATAGCAGGATACGATGTGGTCCTGAAGAGAAACAAACCTTTTATGGAAAACAGGGTTTAAACCCGTCATTTATTTGTCGGGTAACAAACTTGACTGGCAAGTCATAAGTCAGAAAGGTCTGGAAACTTCTTGAGGCACGTGCCCACTTCTATTTAGGCTGCATTTCAGGTTGTCCTATTCAATTCTCAATTTAATGGAACGCCTGGACAATCCTCGTGACAGTTTATGGATGCTACCTTTAATGATGTCTATTCACTAGGTTCTAGAAGAGTCTTGTGCAGTTTGTCATATAACATATAACTCAATTACCTAAATCGAGGAATTCGGCATCTAGTACCATATTCTTCTTAAAATCAGGACTTTCTAAATTGAGTACATGAGATTTCGAATTTCTTTTTTTACTTAATCATTATTATAAAACTAATCCGGGATTTCGCATATAGGACATATGGCGATTTTGAGACGCCACTGATGTGAATATCCCTGTATGGCTGCCCATGTTCTTGGGCAATAAAACATCGCCCAGCACACACAACACCACCGTCGACTGACCAATCGCCATAACACTCATACTTTGCGGCACCTTAATCGGTCATCGGAGAATATATTAATAGAGCAGTAAACGGCGTGTTAATATCCCCCCACAGACTGTGGCGGATAGTGGAAGCAGGAACGATGCCGCCAAATGGGCTAGCGTCATATGCGCATTTTCCACCATCTCTACCACTACCACCTCCGCCGACTGCCATCAAAACGTCTGGGTGGTTTAATAAGGCGTACGCGCCGCAATGTTTATGTCAGTAGTTTGGGAGCGTCTTCTGATGTTCGCACCTCGCATTTCTCTCGACGCCAAAGCGCTCTCGGCAAGCACTGGGGGGATGGAGCGTTTTATGGGCACACACAACCATCCTGTTGATATTGCGGTCATAATTTAACATCAGCGGCGACAGCAACGCGTATCCTAATCAAATTTACGGGTGCTTTGTTGCGTTTTGTCAGTCGTTGTCTCTCCATCTTCGCCTGGGAGCTCCATCCCGACGACATGTACCTCCGAGGATCATATATGTTATAAACCGGGACATACACAAACACCAACACATTCACCTAAACATTTCTGTACATGTACAAGGGACAGATGAGGAGTGGAAGATGCAAGATGGTTAACCGAGAGACAGAACGAGAGAGACAGACATTGAGGGTGCAAACAAGCGTCGTTGGCGCTAATTTGTCTGTCAGCAGTAGCCGTATTTCTTTATTTAGCCACCATTTGACTCTCACCTCCGGGCCATTACCGAGTCCCGAGCCATCTACCCGACGCTGCGGTGTGCAGCAATTTGGCTGCCGTAGCCATCCTCCGTCCTGCAGTCTGTCCTCCTGCGGTGCCGGTGGCAGAGAGTGGCTTCCGCCTTCGGCCGTGACAGCTTTACGGCCGCTCCGCGCCAGCCGCGCGTCGTTTCTCTTCATCAACGGGTTGTTTATAATCCTCGGCATGCTGAGTGCTCACCAGCAGCACTGCGTGATATTCATACTTGCAGGCAGCTATCGCACTTACGCGTATACCGGCTCCGATTGCGATGCCATCTCGCAAACACGCCAAACCATCAACCTCTTTCTCCCTCACTCTTGCCATCATCAAAAGGGAAAATAAATAAAGTTATGTTGCCATTGCTGCCACTCATCCTTTTAAACATATTTTACGCCAGCGCCGAGTATTCCTTGTGCTGTTCACCGCAGGAATATTTACGCCTCGGTTTAGTTGGCGCAGTTGACTAAGTAGCTTGGATCCAGCTCGCCGCCGTCAACTTTATGGGTTGTCATCAATTTTGAGTGTAAATTATACGTCGGATTATGCGTTTATAGTTATTATTGGCTTTACGACACTATCAATTTCCCTCACATGTTCAAGTCATAAAATTCCGACTGGAATACCGCCCATTAACACGGGACTTGTTTTCACGAAAATCTCCACTTTTGGCCTCGGTTTGGAAGAGCTTAACAAACACACGTATGGGCTCAACCAAAATGAAGTTAGCAGAATACAAAATATGTATGGGATATATATGTATTTTGTGGATTGCCCTTCATTTAATCAGTTAATAAAGTTACCAAGAGCCTATGTTAAACTGTTTCCATTCGTTCATCTATTAAGTTACTTCTAACAATTACATTATTCCTTACAAAAATGTTCCCATTTTAAAACTGCCAACTTCACATTGGTTATACGTCAATTAAATAGACCAAGTGTCCTTAATCGGAGAGGGAATTATTTAAAAAGAAGTAGGCAGCTAAGAAGACTGTCAATATCTCTTTTCCATCGTAAAGCCGACGATTACCGAAAAAAACAGGATTGATCTTCCAGCATTGCAAGCAGCTTAAGCTGTAAATTTAAGGCTTGGCTTGAACAAGCAAATGGTCAACAGCCGGGTGCCATGAAAACCGGCGAATTGGCATGTTTATGGGGCAATTATAGAAATGAGCATCGCTTTAATCGCCATCAAGCCTGGGGAATGATTAGTTGCTTCATTATATCCACCAATCACGCATGTCCACCGCTGGATGCCATCCTGCTGCCTGTACGCATCCTCGCCGCGGTCGCATTGTACCGCAACAACTTGTAACCTATAATTAAAATTGCAATTTATTTCCCACCATGAAACCATGCGCGCCTCTTGCAGTACGCCGGGCACTTTTTATTGCCGCATTCGCGAGCGCAATTGCAATCGCCGGCAATCTTTCGATTTATGCCGTGGTTATTTTAATTGAAATTGTAAACGCCATGATTTACGCACGCGCGAGCTATTATTCCGTATGATTAACGATATTTCGCACTGACAACGCCATCTACCATATTCCAAAGCAATTTACAATACTCCAACTTTGCAGAATTACAACTTGCTAAAATGCTAAAATTTCTTTTTGGCTCTAAGTATGTTGCATTATCGGATTTTATTTTTTTTTCAGAAAAATATATGACTGGAGCTTGTATTATTGTGACTATTTAATGAGGATCATTGTGAATGTGAGAACATATTTCAATATTAACTATTCACAAATGAAAGTTACAACAGGCGCGGCTTAATAAGTATTCTAATTAGAGGCTGACGTTGCGGTGCTTGTCAGCGGCATAAATAAGTGATGAAAGCGGTTTTAATGAATATTTGATGACAACACATTGCTACCGTTAAATTTTTAATTAATAGGTGTGATTGCACACATATTAGATAGTCTAATTTAAATAAATGGCGCTTACCGGATAAACCTGCCATTAATTGCATACCTAGTTAATTTGATGTTAGTCTAATGGCGGGAATTTGCCATTTTGCAAAGGACATGGTCATTAAATAAAAAAATAATTTGGCATTCATTTACAAATTAGCGAATTTTGTATGTTTTAAATTTCCTGAATTTGGACATTAATGTATATTGATTACTTTCAAAATCTGTTTTAATGTTGTAACAAAAAATCTTACAACCTATGAAGAGATCTGCGAGGTGAAGGGTAAATTTTCCACGTTTTTTTGTGTACCAGTCACCAGAATCACACCATATATTTGAGGAAAATCATTAATGGTTTTCCTCTTTATACGACTATTAATCGGTGACCAACGTTGTCGGTAGTGGCTCTGGTAAACTTGCGTTGCCCAACGATCGGAGGTGATTTATCTGCGTGCCGTCACGACCGGATGCCAACCCCTCGTGGCCCCGGCCCGTCGCCGCTAATCTCGTGCCACGTCTTCGCGACTTCCCGCCATACATCAACCCTTATCGCGTGGCGGCAAGGGAGAGGTGGCAAAGCGCTACAGCCGTGTACTAATCCATGGGGACCTTCACCACTGACACCAACGCCAACCACCGACACGACAAGGCGACCACCAGCTTGCTACCACCCCCAGAGCGCCTTAATGTATTCGCCAGACGACAACCCAACCAGCCTCTATCACACTACACATAATTAAATCAATTACATCTAATGCAATCGCGATAAACTTAATTTAGTGCTTGTAAAAGTGACACGGTCTGCCCTTCGCACAAAATTTGCGCACGGTATACTAAAGACTGAAAAGACCGAAGACCTAGAAGACAGAAGACGCTGACGTTGCCCGAAAATTTGGGTTCCAACGCCCTTAACACACGCATTACACAACGGCTTTTAGCCGCATTCCCAGTCGACGATGAGTGCCTGATATCGTCATTATTTTTAATGCGCACTTTGTTATGCGATGCGGACGTGGTACGGGGCGTATTAAAACGATATTACACGTCGCTACTCATCATTTGCTAAGCTCCCCTGAAATATACTTCAAAATGCCTACGCCCAGAAAGACTGGTGTAGAGGGTAAAAGGGACGGGAACAAAGCAACATGCAAGCGTGCAGCAACAAACATCACCATTAGTCCGCCTTTTCATCCCCATTGAAACATTTAATTGCTGTGATAAATATAAATTAGGTTTAGGGCATTCAATTGTCACATGTCTGAAATGATCGTAAATCATAAAGTATTGAAGTTTGAGGGTGATTCATATACAATGACACAACGGAGATATAAATTTAACCAAACAATGAAATGATCTTTGAAATTACGCTTGGTAAATCATACAAAAAGAAACCTATTTTACCATCATAATAAATTCTAACTGTATTCTAACTTTTAAACATGTTTCTGTGAATAATAAAATATTAATATTCAAGCGATTGAAAAATGCACTCATCGACTTTAATAAAAAACACTTTATTTAAGAATATGAAAATTCATCAATTATGATTTCCTACGTTGCTTGATTAATTTAAGTTAAAGTGTTAATTAACATTGATGTGAATAATGCATTCAGCAAGCTGAGCGAGGATTTGAAGCATGCATAACGCGCCCGTAGGTGGTAAGTGGTGTTTGGGCGAACCCTTCTTTGCAGAAAGCTCAGGCACAGCTGGCCCCAGGAACCGCAATCAAGCATGCTCGGATAACCGCAGGATTTCGACAAACCGACATCGCGTATTATTGCCCGCTTAGCAATTTGTAAATTGCCGAGACTAATTATTTCCTCCCAACTGCACTTCTAAGCCGAGCTTATAAATGGATTTATGGAATAAAAAATGTACAAGACTGCTAAGTGGGTATAATTTGTTTAACCTCTTTTAAGGTGGAAATATAAAAAGGAATTGTATTTGCAAAAAAATTCGCAGGCTTAGAGGTAACCTTTCCAGTTGATGACCTACGTTTGGATAACTTGGTGATCTTTTACTGAAAATGGATTTTAAAAATTACAGGATGTGCTAGATCAGGTCATAAATTTATTAGGTTTAGTCATGAAGTGATACGAATGAGTAGACCTCTTACTGTAGGAAGAAGTTTTTTTTAACTGCAAGGTGCTAGTTAGCAATTTATCGAAAGACATTTCATCCTGATATTTTCCAAAGTTTTACAGACTTGGTATAATAATCCTTAACAGAGAGTTGTATCAAGACCTCAAAGAAAGTATGAGTAGTTCAAATCCAAAGAAAGTTTATTCGGGACGCTCCTTCAAACCTTAGAAACCATAACTACGTTGTTCCACTACAGTTTAAGTATTGGAAAGGCAATTTAATCTGGTCAGCCCTGACATAACTCTCTATCAACAATGACGCTGAATAAATTAAGCAGTCCTATCCCATCAAATCCCAAAGGTCTTTGTTGTGGTTCACCTCTAAATCCGAAGCAAGCAGGCGACGAGTGCAAGTGACGAATCACATGTGATTGCATCGGCGATCACATACCACCTCCGGGTGCTAATATATGTCTCGAGGATATCGGATGTGACGTGAGCAGTGGATCGTTTAGGATATGATTGGGTTGCTCATGCACGCCACCGCCTCACAAGCACTTTAGCGCGCTCGTGTGCCCGTCGAGAGATTTATGACTGCTTTTATCAGCTTCCCACCCCTGCAGTAACGATGCCCGCTGGCCATTTTACGGTCGGGGGCGGTAGGGAGATGCACACGATGCCACCCACCATAGGGACGAGTCTGGCGACAACGAGCTATATGCGTTCCTGCTTTGGTCGTCTTGGATGATGAACGATTCTAGTTTGCACGGTGGTGGCGTGGTGGTGTCATGGCAGCGGCGATGGCGACCACACGAATGCGCATAAAGGGACCTACGCCAAGATATACGAGCGATTTGATGGGACATCTGGACAATTTATGCGCCTCTTTTCCTTGCGATAGAAAATGTAAATAACTACTTGCGCACAAACAAGCGCTGCACTACAAAAGAATAACAGATTTATGTATCTCCTGTTTGCCATCAAACTGTCTTATAAATCCAGTTAGACTATACAGAATATGCATAAATTGATAATTCCTATAAGATTTAGTATTTCTCAAAGATTAAATTCATGCAATTAGACCTGTTAAGAAGCAAGACTTGATGAAAATAATGATATTGTTGTTGCCTACGCAATTTAAATACAGTTTTATTAAATAACCATGGCTTCTGTCTATTATGAATACATTTCTGATGAGGAAGACTTGAAGAAAGGATACTAAATCTGTTTTATGATAAAATAATCAAATCAACCGTGAAAGTTAATTTCCCTCGATACATTTAATGATTCATAGAAACGGAAGCAAGATAAAAAGTGATCTGGTCATAATTAATTCTCTACTAGCATTACTGCATGTAATTACTCACAGCTCGCGTTTTACAGTTAATTATTTTCAATCACATGAGCATTTCCCTGCATTTCCCCGGTTAATGAGATATTTACAACGGTGTAAATTATTAACGTGAAGCGCGTGATGATTAAACATTACCAGGCAGCTGTTCATGATGGTGGAAGCCATGCTGACGTTTGTCAAGATGGACATTCATGAGAATGATGAATGACGGCCGTTGCGTGGATTTATCTACCTGTTTAAAATTTGCGAAAGAGGCGAATTGATTCAATCAATTTCACACGGCTACATATTAATTTGCAGGAAATACGAATGTCTATTAATCGAATACATAGCCCTCGTCTCCGTCGCCGATTGTTGTCTACGTATGAATCAGGAAAGATGCGAGTGCGAGCACATCATGCTGACGGCCCCGGAATATTGCCAATAAATTATGTAAAACGTCATAATAACAAGCGTGCTGAACGCCGGCCTGTGTGCGTTCATGAATATGAAGGAGCAATTTCCGATCGCACGTCGCGACACGCAATGGACACTAGTGCGCACCGCTAATTGATTTGATTTACATTCGTATTTGCGCGCGAGTCCGTCAAACGGCAGTTGCACGTAATTGGCGCGGCATTAGTGAGCTAGTGGCGGTAAGATGGCGGTACTGGAACAAAGCGCTGCGTGATTGAAGCACGAACGAGGACATTAAACGCGAATGGGCACATTGGCGAACGCGTCTGATGAAAGAACAAGTCGGCATTCGACACTCGGCACGCCGAATAAATATATAATATAAACGTTCGTTGGCTGTCATTAAATCGTCGCCCGTTTTGGTAAATTGTATTGTACGCAGCTCGTAAAGGGAACGCGCAGTTGAGCAGAACAATGGCACGCATCAAGCGTAAATAAATTCGCATCATAACGTGACGTGGATAAAATATCCAAGCACTTCACATTCGGCATCGCAGGTGGAGTTGAAAAATGTCGAATGTGTGGTCTACAAAAAAGTTTATTAAAAAAGGTTATTACAGGAATTAATCTTGCAAAGTCCAAGATTAAGCTTGAAGTTTCTATTGGTATAAATAAATTCAATATGCTTTATGCCATTGCAACACAATGCTGGCGACGCGGCATGACGTTGTACGCAGTTTTGCCAACAATGGTGATCATAATTCATTTGCGGGTGGAACTTATCGCGTTGCATTTTCAAATTTTCTGCCACATAAACCGCGTTAAGATTTAGATATACTTCATGCCTCTGGTGAGCATTGGTGCAACGTCGGGTTTGGCTGGGCCACTAAAGAGGTCTCCGCCAGCTAGAGGAGAAAAGGAGACGTTAAATTATGGAGTGTAAAAATAAGCGATATGTGGCTGATCGTTTTATTGCCTTCCCGGCTGTAAATTATCCGCGCTGAAACAGGCGCGACGTGGCAGGAAAATGAGGAGAGCGCCCTCCGAAGAAGAGATTTATTCCGTCCAATATTTTTACGCCACCTCCACCGCCACCACGAAGCAGAACGCCTCGTGAATATATCACGCTATGCGGGCGAGCCTTTTTGGGGAGGCGGCAGAGAACGAAGCTGCGTGTAGCATTAGCATCGAACTTTGTACTTACCCACCCAAAGCGTCGGGTTGCAAATAAAAATTCGAAATATTTCATCCGACCCGCTGACTTGCTACGCTGCAATCTTCCACGCAAAACCCACTCCTATTACTAACACCAGCTCAAAACTCCTCCTACTCCTCTGTGTTGGTTCCCTGGTCCCTCTATGGGGTACCACCTCCTTCCAGCCCCACAGCTACTTTCGGCTGAAACTAAAGTTTGCTAAGAATTTGTATGTTTCCGAAATGGCAACAGCCACAAGTCATGAATTCCGACTTTGTTTTGTCGCCGTTACCGCCGCCGCTAGTCGAGGAAATTTATCTCCCGAAAGCCGGTCGTAGTCGTGGTGCGCTGCTTTCAGTATATTCTTGTTCATCGTGTCGTAAAGCACGACGGGCGACGTATAAACATGCAGAAGAAAAATATCTACCAAGGGGGAGGCTAATATTCCATCTTTCCCCGGCGATGTTTTTATTTTAATATATCGATGTGGGAGGGCGGTTGGCGGCTGTCAGCCGGGGTGGTGAGTTATGTGCCACGTACGAGAATTTACTCGACACACGAAGGACGAGCTATCTATGCCTAGGCATACACGTTCATGCATTCTATATATGTATCCATGAATGCCTCTGTGTATTTATACGTGTATGTATATGTGTGGATCTGCCAAAACACGACGACAGGCGCAATGACGCAACGAGTAATCGCTATTCATGACATTTCGCTGCAGCAACAGCAGAGCGAACCTCCTCGAAGATGTTCGCGCGAGGAACAGCTGCCGATTTCTATCACCAACGCTGAAGTACACGCCGCACACGAAACACACGCGCGGATTCATGAATCTTTCAAAGAGCTAGTTGCGAGATTCACTTTTAACGCCTTGTAGCCATAAATCTACGCGATTTAGAGATTTTCAAGATTTATCTCTACATACAACACACGCTGCCCAGCGCTAGTCATAAATGTTTCAAGCGGGCTGGTAGTTAACACTTTCGGTATGCGTCTTCAGAGTTTTATAGCCGCGAGACTTTATGAGGTTTACCTCGAAAAATTATTGCCGCTGTAATCATTAGACGCGTTGGAGAAGAGTTGTGAATGACGGGTGGTTCCACCTGCTGTGTGTGTTATGACAAGTTGAGATTGACATCTGTCAAGTAGGTGTTGGTAAGGACATACAATATAGGATCTACATTGTAGGGTATTGTGGTTAGAGGGAATTGTACGCAGATGTGCAAAGAGTTTGTGGGTGGTATTATGCACCCGGACGGTTGATTTAGGGAGGTTGTAAAAAACTCCCCCAGCCGTTGTTAAAGTCGAAGAGTATGACATAAAAATAATATACGGGTTTAAGATACACTTTTGAGATCTTTTTGTTTTTATGACATTATTTTGAAAGCTCTGCAAACTTAGGGTGGGAAGAGGGAATACAACGATGTGTCCATGGGTTTCCATGGCCATAATTATTCATCTATAACTTTTTCTAGCGACTCTTGGAGCTATAAGCCAATAGTCTGATTGGTCATCCTTGTCCTCTTCGGAGAACGAGCTGAGGCGCGTGCAAACTTGTGAAAACATCAACCAAGAAAACATTATATTTTCGAAGACTTCTAAATTCATGGATACACATCTACCACATAAGACAGGAAGAAGACACAGAAGGCAATTGCTCCATAAAGTAAAGTGTTTCTAAGACATCCAGTATACAGAGGACCAAGAGAGAAGGAAACAGAAGATACCAATTGAATTGGAGTATATAAAAAGTGTGCCCATCGGAAACGACATTGTCAAACAAGGGCCACTGCCATCTATGCCCTTTAATGTATCCAAGTAAATTTGATTAGATTCATTGGACTGACACACCATATCCAAGAAGACCCTAGAAAAAGAGACTTTCCAAGAAAACAAATGCAAAGATCTGGAGGTAACTCTACCATTAAACTGTGAGCTCTGGAGATACATATAACTGGAACTGCAAGAATGCCGCAAGGCCTAGGCTTCCAGATCATATGGTACGGTTATAGTATAGCGATAGGACCAAGTATATCAGGAGATCCCAGTAGAATTGTAGGTTATAATAGGTGCACCATTGGAATTGAGGTAGCTACACATTCGGTCAGACATTTGAATCCGCTCTTAAAACATGGCGACGACATCTCTTCCCTGAAATATTCTATAAGGCTTAGTCTTACTTGAGAAGATGGGCAGAAGGCTACTTTACAATAAAACAAAGTATTTCTAAATATAAATTACCAAATACACTAGAAGCTCCCAATAGAATTGTAGTGAATAAAAAATGCGCACCACTGGAATTTACGTTAGACCTTTAGATTCGCCCTTGAAGCGTGCCAACGCCATCTATCCCCTTCAATGTATCCCAGTGAGTCAATGTGAGTGCGGGCGCGTATTTCAAAAGCGCTTTTATTTTGACATTAATAATGTGCGCACAAGCACGGCTGCGGTCATAAAGAAAGCCGAAACGTTTTCATTTCCAACAAACAGAAGCGCACACGTGGCGGGCGGCTGCGTTGGTTTGGAGACGACAGCACGGCCGGCTATTACTTTCGAACATAACTCCAAATACCAACCTGACGTCGCGCCACACGGGCGCTGCACATACATACACACAAATTAAATATTTCCACATGCGGTGATGTTGGCGCGTATATCTTCATTTGCGCGCCAACGTGGCGAGCGACGTAGCGCGGCGTTATTCACTCGGTAAATGGACGAGAAATCACTGCCGCCGCCGACTACATTCCTCCACATCGCCACTGTTTCACCGGAGCGGCTTGCCCGCCCTCTCGGCTGTGGACTATTACCCGAGCCTGTTAGAAGCGCCATCGGGGGCGCATCGCCCGAGAGGTTTTAATTTTTAAACTCGAATGTGTTCCTGACATTTACTGCCGGTTCGTTCCCCCGCAGGGGGAAAACCGGCCAGGTTTTTACGATCCCGCCACTCGTAACTCTCGTGGTGGGAGTGGGTCCCGGCCGCAACTTGCTAGTCGTTCGTTGTGATCTCGAATCTGGTACGGGATGCTTCACTAGGAGTTACATTAGAATGGAAAAAAGATTTAAGAATATGCCTGCATTTTAGTAAATATCTGTTTAAATGGTCCAAACGGTTTTCAAGAAATAAATCCTGTTGAAAGGAAAACAAATTTTATTCTATTCTTGTCAAGTTAAATGGATGTAGATGTGTTTTCAGACTCGTGGATTTATCTTAGCACCGAAACAAGGACTAGATTCTGATGATGCCTAAATGCACAATTGTTCCATAGGAACTAATTAGTTTATCCGTAGATAGAAAAAGACTATGAAGACCAATAATTGAAAGGGCTCAAACTAAAAACTTTCCTAAGGTGAAATAATTATATGAAAATCTCAATTCTAAATACAATACTGCGAATTACTGAAAGTGTTGTTAATTAGCAATGGTCCCCTAGCCAGAGAAGAAAAATTATCAGTCAAAGCTGCTAGATTTTTTCTACGGGTTCCGCCGCAGGAAGGAGCACAGAAGCAGCTATTTCGGAGACTACATAATCAACTAGTGATTCAATAGTAGTAATTTAAACATTATCATGTAGAGGGAGAAGTTTGGAGACATCTAAGGAAGAATATCTAAAGTCCCAAGGTGATCTTTCTGAACTTCAAAAATGTTAAAAAGAGACTCAAGTTTTATCATGATAGGATTTAATGTAATAAATATTCCTAAAATGGCAATTATATACATATAATAAGATGACCAAATATCAGAACCATTCCAAATTAGAGACTATAAACATTGAAGACGTTTTTCTTATATACAAGGAAGATCTAGTTTACATAGGAAGAAAATGGATGAATAAATAAATGGAATAAATAAATGGATGAATAAATCGGAATTGGTAAATCCTTTTTGTGGCCTCTATCACAGGAAGGATTTCCTCAGAAAGTGGTAAATGATTTTCTAATAGTATTGAAACAAGATCTTAAGAGGGAAGTCTGGAGAAAAGTAAGGAAAAATATCTAAAATACCCCACGGTGATCTACCTCTTTCTGAACTTCAAGGGCAGAAAAATGAGTCCCAGTCTTCGCATGAAATGATTTAATCTAATAAAAATTAGGAAAAAGTCAATTATACCCTGTCGTTTGATGAAATGTGTAGTAGTTTACCCCAAGGGGGAGAAAATTCAATTGCCGTCAAATAATGCAATGAAATCAACGAATTGATTGGCCTGCCAATGTGTGTGTCCTTGTCGTTCGTTTTCGATTATTTACGCTATAGATGCATCATGTCTGGTAGCGGATGCCGAATGGCTGCGGTGGTAATATATTTTCAGGATTCATAAATACCATTATTTAAATGCAATGCATCCTGCATATTGACGTGTTGATTTCCAATCTGAATGTCGGCGGGTGCGGATCGGGTCATGTCACACGCAGGCGGTGGCTGTGCACCATCCCGGTCAAGCCCGGAAGCAATTGCACGCTTGTGCAGCGCGGCTTTGATGTGAGATAATTAATCGCCAGTCGTCATATCATCATATTTTCATTTTCATCATTTTCATCATCGGTTGTCAATGCGTTGATTAATCGGCAAGCGCAATCGGCGTGTATGTACAATGTGCAGCAAGTCATATGGGTTGCAGGGATGACGATTCGAGGGGTTGGTGGTGGGAGGTCTGGTGGAGAATGCACGACACGTCAGCCTGACTGCGACTGCGGTTATTATACTATTTATTAATATGACTCCGGGGTGCATCTGCGTGTGCAAGCACAGTGAATAACGTCCACGCTCGTTATTGGTAAATTACGTTTTATTTATAACGCACAGCTGGCGGCGCTGGCGTTTGATTAGCCGCGCTCGTTTGCATCCGCTTCCCATCACCAACGGAACCACCTCCTTGCGCCCTCTAATTTACTCGCATCTCGCACTCGTTTCGCGCCTTTCGTCATCGAACTCAATCTCGTTGATGGGCGTTCATCGAGGAGTTCATACTTCAGAGTACCACCCAAGGCACATTTTGCATCAGTACTCTTTGTATTTGCCTCCGGGTGGTGGTATGGTGGTGTGAAGTGCCCTTTTTGAACAGAGAAAGTCCTTCTGATGCCTGAAGTATCCTGTTCACACTTGCAATAGATTTTTTTACAATCCTCTGTTAAGCAGTAATAGTTTATTTGCTGCTGTGGTTTGCTGCAAACTTATCGGTACAGATATGCCTTTATAGGATTCTGATGACATATTTCGATTCTCTTTGAGAATATACCTTATTAAAACGTCCACCTGATCTCGATGTGAATGGAATGCAAATTGGTCGTCTTTCTATTCCTTTCCCAACCTCCTAAACCCTTTCCAACTCTCACCAACCCTCTAAACTCAACGTCGCTAAGTTAAAAAGCATAGAACCACGAAGGATGTCGATTCCTTTTTCCAAAACCCCGTGGTAAATTAAAGTTGAATACGACAGCGGCGTGTTAATCCGTTTGGCTTTGTCCTCCTTCGTATCTATCCTGTTTGTGAGAGATGAGACCCGTGATGCCGGATTGCATTACGAGGCAAACAGTCCGGGCTCGGAATTGGTGCGAGCGAACGATTCGCCCGCACAAAGAAAGCACCTCAGGATGTGTTTGCGGCAGTGGCGAACTTTGCTCATGTTGTCAGATGGTTTCGCAGCGGCGAGGTCTAGCGCTCAGATGCGGTTACCCGAGGTGCTTAGTTCATCACTCTGGAAAACCGCTCCTTTGTCCTGTTGTCAGCGTGTTGCGCATTGACGCGCGGCGGCACCCAGTGTTCAACAAGCAGTTTTCAACTCCCAATCCACGCAACCCGCCCCGATTGTGTTACCGGTCCTTTTATGTCCGGATAAAACACGTATGTAATCCTAGCCGACGCATTATATGCGCGCTCCCTGTGTTCGACACATCGCATCAGATCTTCCAGTACCCCTCTGGTCGCAATCACACATTAGGCGTGTGGTGCTCACTGGATAAGTATGTCAACACAATGCCATGCACGACTCTACTGTAATGATAGCCTGCTGAGATTAGTCCCGATTTATCTTGAGTATTTGTAAAAGCTGGATTATGCCAGCCTGTCACGCGCATTATGCGCAACAAGGGAGGTGGGCCAAACCGGATTATAATTAACCACTAAGGATTTATTCAGGCGAGAAGAAATTTCAAGATCTTGTAGGAAGATAAAGAAAAAAACTTAATTTTCGCCCGTAATTCTTTCATCTGCTCCATAATAAGGAATTTTAATATATTTCGTATGATGCTGGGAATATGTTACTAACTTCCTATCAAGAAATGTATTAATAATTTTGCAAATACAAGAATTGATATTTCATAATAAAGATGTGGCTCCCTAAAATGGAAGTTGTGCTGTTATAAAAGTCCTGACATTAGTATGGGGAAAAGATTTCAAAACTAAGTGGAATATACATCAATATTTTGTAATATCCGGTGTATGTTAAGTCATCCAATTTGTTTCTTGTAAGCTCTCTTATTTACAGCAGCATGTGCAGAGTGACATAACATCCTGCTCAATCGTGTGCGCACAAGACTGACGTAAATCACGCCGGGGGATCTCCGATTACGAACAGAAGTAGGCGGCCATCAATCCGCCATCAGCTAATTAAACGCGTTTACCCTACATCGCCGCTTTCATCGCGACAGTATTTTAAAGCTCTCTCCACGCCAAGCTATTTCCAACGTCGATGACGGAATTATGGCACTTGAATCGGATGTTCCTGAACCGATTCTGTTCCTACTTCAGGCTTTTCTTGATTACGGTTTGTGACATGGAGCTCATGATCAATAAAACCTATCAGTAGGAATTTCGGTTACACAACTGTAACGAAAATGCAAAGGGTATCAAGATTTATTTGTAAATATTTCCATAGTCTAAGTATATTAACATAGCCTAAGGACATGAAAAACTCACGAAGACATGAAGCAGGGTGCAAAATTTAGACTAAGACTAAGGCACTTCATGGATAGGATTACTATGAAGACTCTTCACTTACGGGACTTTCGTATTTCAGCCTGTGATATTGGGTCAAATGATCAGTGATCATCTATCTGAACGAATTTTGGTGAGTTAGAGAAGCGTGGCGAATACGCCGAGTGTTTGGAGTTGTTTATGTGAATCCGGTTCCGGACACGCTCGTAACTGTTTTGCAGGAACGACGAACGGATTTATTTGCAAGGGTGAGATTGTAAATGGCGATCGCCAGCGATATCGTACGTTTCTGGAGGCGAGACAGAGCAAGTTGGCCAACAAACGCCCCAAACCCGACACGACGCCCTGACTTTGATAAATGAGAGCTAAGTGTTTAATAGACTAATCGATATAATAGTGGCGTGCCGTTTGAGTGGCAGCGCCAGTAATTATTGTTGGTCTTTCGACGACCGCCGGATGAGTCGACACTAAATCCACATCGACCACCATGATTTGCCAAACGAAACTTGGAAAAGAAACAACACAAAAATGCAAGCAACCCTGAAAAGTATAGAGGTGCGAGCCATGGCTAATAGCTCGCTGGCTCCACCAAATTTGCCCGGAACTGTCTGCCGACATCAAGTCCGAGACGAACGATTTACAAGATGTTTGTACAAAGCGTGCCGCGGCGTTATGGCGTGGTTTTACCCAGGACCCCATCATTTTACATTTCACCTTACAATTTACGGCACCACCCGCCATTTTGCCCACCACAACTCCTCTCTCTATCCGTCGCCTTGTGCTACTTTACTGTTTGGTTTTATGCTGTGGCGCTGGCGTCGTTTCAGAGCCGGCGGTGATTCCGTGACTGCGGGAAGGGAAGACGTATGGGAAAAGCAAAAGTGGGCACATTATTTAGTAATAATAAATCGCCACCACGAGGCAGGTCGCCCCTTAATATCGTCCACCGGATTATACTCATTATGTCTACATCGGGGCCTATAATTTTGTAAACAGCCACGTCTGGCTGAATGGCGACCCTGGCGTCATCGTCGTCGGACGGGCGCATGCATGTTACGTGGCAAATTATATTAACTTGACAGCGTAATTACGGGGCTCTTTTCGTTTTTAATTTATACGTATTGCCCCGCACGTAATTGCGATAAAGCGCCTTTTGTGCGAAGCGATCGCGATTACAGGTCTCGCATGCGAAATGAATTACGGCCACGCCGACGACAAGATGTTTGAATCGAAAATATACAGGATATTGTAACCCAGTAAATTTTCCTTTCAAAGTTTGGTCCTAATTTAATAATTTGAATTGAGCATATATTGAAAATTTAAGTGAAATTTAAGAGAAATCGTCAAACGGAGACAATTATTTTAAATCTCTTCAAATTTTATCCTAATGTCGAGATATCAAAAAATAAACAACTGGTATAAATGTCATAATTGTTTACGAATCCATTCAGCTTTGACAACACTAATAACTTAGATCATAGTAATCAGTTTTCCATAGAGAATTTTTAATTGTAATGAATTACTTACCAATTATAGGGTGCGCAAGTTTTTAACTCCAAGAAAATATCTAGTTGTCTGTGTTATTGAGTCGAGCATATTCATGTTTTAATTTGAGAAATTAAATTTTGATTATCTATAAAATGTTTAAAATATAGTTAGGAATACAAACATGAAATTTTAATTTTTACACGATTTTATAAGCTCCACAGATGACGCTATAATCACATGGGTACATGTTCTGGGTCTAACATGGATTTTTTACATTGTTCTCACGCAATGACCGCAATGTACTTTTCTGTCGTTATTTTGTCACTGACCAAAAATGACTTTGAAAACGTATTTTTGGTTTATCTCAAAATTCATGAAGAAATAAAACAGCCTGATTTTATATTTTATTTATATGTAATCGTTTTGCGCTAAAAATTACGCTAGAATCACATCGACACATTTAGTGTCTATCATGGATTTTTCAATGCTCACGCACCATGACCGCCATGGCACCAATTTTTCCTCGTTTTTGTGTCGCTGGCCACAAGTTATAATCGACGTGCGTTCGCGCAATGAATTGCGACGGCACATGCAATTACGGGCCATAAATCAACCGACGCAAATGGAGTTATATGAAGACTTTTATTAGCCGGTTTCCTATCCAACCGATATAAAGAAAGTTCTTTACGACTTAAGTCGCGTTTTGGTTATTACTCTTCGAGGTCCTCGTGTCCCGCCCTGGTCTCGGGTGCCGGTTGCCAACAAAGACCACTCTCCTGCTGCCGGGGTCCCGAACATTTTGATAATTTATTAAACGCTTTATGCGCGTTTTCGTAAATTTTATCATTATGTGCTTTAGCCGTTGGAAATAAAACTATCAACGCATTAACTCCCCGTGAAGATTTTTGGCACGTTGGGCTTGTGCGTTTCAGGGCGAGAACAGCTTTTATCACGATGGGGATTACAGCAATCTATGGCCGTTGCCATCCGCTCGTAAAAATTAGTATGGCTACCACTCACGATATTGTCGGTGGTGTGCAACAATGCTCTCAGCTGAGAATGCGGTAAAGTAACCAGTAGCAGTCATACGGGTGCGACACTTTAATATCTGGCTTTCAAGTGCCGAAAGTGGGCGATAAAACCGATTTTGTCGGCATTCATCATAAAGCCCCAATCGTCGGTGCGAATACCTATAAAGTCGGAGAGTTATATTCTTCAATAAAAGCGAAATGTGAGGTTTCGCCCTCTTTGTGTGCGGCTTAGCCCATGACTGGGCGTTTATTTACTGGTAGCAAATATTTAAACGTCATTGTGCACTTCACCATATGCTTTCGCTCCAGAATTAGTTTATTATACTCAGACAACAGTTTTCATTTTGAAATATTCGGATTTAATGTTACCTACTAAGGGAGTTTAATCAAATATAAAATGATCATAATGAGAATTAAATAATAAGAAATAATGAAGATTAGGCTATTACATGGCAGGGATGACCTCGTTAGAATTGTGCAGGATGTTGCGCAAGGTCTTCAATATATAAAGGCCTTCAGTCAACTGAAAAGTTAGTTCGTATCCAGCCGCCATCGCCTTCTCTATTCAGTGCCAAGAAAGCCAGTCGCTGTAGCTTGAACCTACTGCGTCTTTGAATTAATTCTTATATTTCACATATAATTTTGTTTTCTTCTGACCGGTTTATTTTAGTCCCGGTAACAAAGCCAAACAAGATTGTAAAACCATCGGTCCTGACAATAGAGTTTTCTCAAGAATATCCTTCCTCGTTGAGGACTCCTTTCTCCTTGACTACTTGATGTATTTGTAGTTGTCATACCTTTGCCTGAGAAGTCTTCAGAAAAGGATCACAACTACCAGGGTTAGAATTACATGATTGCTGTGAAAACAGAAAATGCAATTTGCCATGCCCATCTAACCTGGGCACTACATCTGTGGATCTTGAAATTTTTAATAAGACGATCTCTAAAAAGATGGAGGAAAACCATGGAGGAGACCATGAAGAATCAGTTAGTGGATCTTTTAAAGAAAACATATCCTCGTCCTGAAGTCTACTTGTCTAGGAGTATCATCCATCCACTTGCAAACTTCATAAAATATATGATTAGCTGTGTAAAACCTTGACCCTAAGTTAGAATGTTTATAAATGTTAGAGTAAGATGATCTATCAAGCTGCATATTTCAATCGATCTATGCTGTCAAAACATCTATTTTTTCTGCTTGTTCTTATGTTAAACGGGTTAGCTGGTGTTTTATTGGCACTTCTCCTGTGATATTGATGTCCAGCTATCGGACCATCACTTTGGTGGCCTGCCGGTGAGGCGTTTTCCTTGTGGTCTGCCCTCTTTCACCATTCGCACGATTCTATCGGTCTGCATTCTATCAACGTGGTCGTTCCACATTCTCCTACGATTTCTTGTCCATCGCACTATGTCTGGTATATTGTACCTCTTTCTAATATCGCTATTCCGTCCCAGATGGTTAGTCCGTTTATAGCTAGAGCGTGCATCTCTGTTGTTCTGAGTATGCGTTTGGTAAGGGCGGTGTCCGCTCTTGTTTCCGCGGCGAAGGTTAGAATAGGTTGTATGCAGGCATTATATATACGGGTTTTACTGGCTATAGACATGTTCCGGTTCTTCCATATAGAGTTCCGAAGGCATCCAGATATTCTCGCTGCTTTGTTGGCCTGTTGTCTGACGTTTTCTGCTAGGTTTCCCCAGCTAGAAGAAATTCTTACTTCAAGATAGTTGAAGTGCGAGACTTGTTCAATGGTTGTGTTATTAATAACAATTTTGGCCCTAATGGGTGATTTGGAGATTACCATACATTTTGTTTTTTTTTCGGTTGAGATAGTCATATTAAGTTTTTTTGACGATGTCTCGAATGCATGAACTAACCTTTGCAGTCCGTCTTCGGTGTCAGTGAAGAGCGTAGCGTCGTCTGCGTAACATACGCATTGCATGTTGTTCTCTCCGATCTTATATCCTTCAGTTGTTTTCTTGGTGTCTGCTATAATTTGGTCCATAACTGTATTAACTAATAGTGGGCTAAGGCCCACTATCTATTTTTTGATTTTTTTAATTATCTAAGCTTTGACTAATCCCAATATAATCAAAACATTTTACATTTTTGGAACCATCAAAATACTACTGTATGCTGTCCTGAACAATGATTGTTCCATCACTCCACTCGCCCTAAAACATGCGATAAAAATGTTTGCACGTATGATTAATAACTGCGGCTAATAAGTGCTGTGTTTTCAATTTGAAAAAAGGGCAAACGATACCACATGCATCATGGGCTCGTACGTCGGCAAAGATAATAAATGTGAGAACAGTTTCGATTGAACGCCATTAGCAGGCGCTCAGCGCAACGGCGAATACATCAAAGTCGTCTTCATCGCTGACAATACAATCTATTAATCCTTGTCATGCCACGGCTAATTTATTATTCCTTCGCGGCGGCGGCTGCTGCCGATGCCTCTGGCCTCGTCGTCATCGTCTCTCCTCGCCACCGCCCCACCGTCGCCTGTCAAGCCCGCCCATTATTATCAATGAGTTCGACTCTGTCTACTCCTGTCCGCCGGCAAAACAGGCGCGCATTAATCATTAATATACTTCTCATGCCTTATGATATTACGCATTGTGTATATATGTGTGAAGATGGCTGAACGTGTATGTGTTAGCTTTTGTTCGGGCACCAGAAACCACCCCTTTTGCTCGCTCCCCAAAGCTTTGGAAATAATAATGTTAATGATTATACGCACTGCTAATAAATATGTAGCCGAACAAAACGATCTGGTGTTTTCAGCATGACGTTCAGAAAAGGGAGAAATGGATGGTGGAGGCCTAGCTTCGAGCTGAGACTTACTTTTGTCAGCTATGAGCACAATGTGTTCTCCTTTGCGATCATTTATATACTCGTTGTTACTTGTTACTAGGCATTGTTGTACTAAGCACATTGTTACCAAATGTTATTTATTACTCATTGTTGTGCTGCCGGGGTGGGTCATTAATCATCGGCGTGTTTGTAATTTAGAGAAGTGCCAATCGAATGTTTTTAGTAACAACTAACAAATGACTATGTCATTAATATTAATATTTATAATACTAAATGCTAATTTTTGTAATTAATTAATGGTCTTGTAATTAAAACCATTTTGTTTTTCTTTGTTTATGTCTATGCTTATATTTATTTTGTATTGAAGGTCGTTAGAAGATCATAATTTAACAATTTCGATGTTTGTATTTATTTCTATCGATAAAAGTTTAGATATGTTTATATTTTCTGCTCCTCGTGGTTACTGAAAGTGTTTTGTAGTAAAATACTGTGCTCAAACCTATCCTAAGGGCGCGTTCAAACCGCAATCGCATCGCGCGTTACGATTAGAAGGGCTCACTTTCAAATCACGTTGGAGTTCACTCAGCCGATTATTTGCTCCCGTGTCCACTATGAAGTTAACAAAATATACATGTTTTATATTTTTGATTAAAAAATTTCATAAGAAAAATAAAAATAGAGAATGACTCTTCTCCTTCTATATTGTTCTATATCTTCTATATTGTTTATATCGCCTAAATTAGTATTAATTTTAAGATTCCCAATGTTATCGATTGGTGCCAAATAAGCGATTAAACTTTGCAATTTTTAATTGGTTAGTGCAGATGTAAACACACGATTATCTCCGAAACTAGAGGAGATGTTAAAAAATGCAAATTTGGAAAGGAATGCAAAGAAATAATGCTTGAGTTTGTGTTGATAGTAAAAACGTCAACTAAAGATAATTTCTTGAGTTTGGTATTATAATAAACAGCTCTTTAATAAGCCACCTCTGAGTTATTAAAAATTAGAAATTTGCTACCCTTATGCATATGTTGTGCAAAGAGACACTACCTATTTGTTTCTTATGGAAATCCTTAATATTGTTTCCTGGTTGTTTTACTAACTTCATAGTGATGCTTTGCCAAATGCCCCAAGTCAAGTCAAAACACATGTTTTCAATAAATAGTGAAACTTTCCATATGTGGAACCTCTAATATACGTCATTGTCAACATTGGAATGCATGGGGTACTGATTTGACCGGAATTTAACGGAAATGATTAGAGAAGTCTTGGGTGATTGGGTCTAGTTACATCTATTTTCTATCCAATGGCGATTCGCCCTCTGCTGAGTCTGAACGCGGATTTACCATACCTAATTAACCCTACATCCCAACATAATTAAAGCACAGTCAAGTACAATCCAACCATAACTAAAATATATCTATTAAAGTCCCTCTCCCATCAACATTTCAATAATAATGCAATTATATTAAAAAGACGCAACTACCATAAAATAACAAAGTTTCCCCGGGGTTCATTACAAATTATACTAATAATATAGCTCTTAAAGTTTAAAACAGCAGCAGCCAGCTATAAAATACATAAAATAGTAAGAGCATGCCAATTAAACACAACTCTTCCACATAAACTATATTTTATAGTGAGCCATATCACATTAGACATAAAATATAAATACATAATTAGTACGCATGCAGCTCGCAAGAAACAGAAGCAATTGCGCGCGCAGCATGTTCGGCAAGCAGATAATGCGGGTAATAACTAAAATAATTTGCATCGAACACATATAATTACGATAATTAATAATATGTAGACGAAGGTGTATATAACGTAGAATTGAGGAAGATTAACAAGCGTGACGACCAAAGTGTTTCACTTTATTACACTTCTTGTGCGTCGCTTTTCCTGGCTTCAACGTAAAATACGTTAGAAAAAAAAAAGATAAATTATACAGCACTTTGCAGATACACTACGTTTTGTAGATAGTTCAGCGCGGGCTTCGATGAATTATTACATATTTGTTAAGTCTTCTGCTTTCAGCTTTCCATTTCACCGTTGTTATTGTAGAGTTAATGATATTATACATACATCGTTCTCCGTTAATAACCATACGTTATAATAACACTACGACGACCCGTCCATCTGGGGTTAATAAATAGGCAAATTTACGGTATATAAACATTGCAATTACGTACGGTGTTCAACAGCTTGAAAATATTTATCTATCTTCGTTTTTATTCGCAATACCAGCGCCTAAAATTGGTTGATAGGAAGTTAGCAGCTGCTTTTCAGCATGAATAACCTTTTTCGTTAATAATAGTTCCGAAAAGAAAGTTATTAACATCTTAGCCAAATGAAAAATTTGTGATTTTTACTTATTAGTTTATTTTTCAATAGTGTTGCATATGCAAATTTCTGCTAACTTCATGCCGGGCAAATAATATAGATTTTCGTAAGGAGAAAATATTCTAATCAAGACTGGCAATAACAAGTTATCAAAATATTTTCTAATGTGTAAAAGTTGCACTGTTAGCTTCTTATCAATTCCAAAACAAACATAAATAGTTTTTCACTTGTTCGTAACGCACGTTTGGTTGCGTACTTCCGTCATTTTTATTCGCATGGTTTATGCGGAGGCATCGCATATTGCGTGGCGAATTTATGGCGTTGCGAGGAGCGTAAACAGTTGTTAAAGTTGGCGCGTTTTGCGTTAACCTTTTTCGTCTGCAATTTGTTTACAATAAGCCGACTTTAAGTGCCACACAGCCGCCTATCCCGAAGATGCGCGTAAGATTTACAAATTCCGTGCGCAATTTTAATGCGCCAGCCCCAGCCATCAGCCTTGGTCATTTGTTTGCGTCGGTTTATGCTCGTATCGAATTGCATAAGTGCGCGAAATGCCTGCGTTTTGGAATGTCCGTAATGCACATTTCTCTCACGCGCCTAGATGGCGACACAATCGCGCCGCGACCTGTCAGATCCAAGCAACTTTAACCTCAATTATGTACAACGCAAGTTGAAATAGACAGTGTGCTGCATTAAACACGCGCCTAAGATGGCGTTAACGCATTACCATCACTTTTTAGTCTTTACACTACGCAGTTATTTGCAGATTTTATTGTTAGTTGTAACGATAAGCCAGTTACTTCCTGTCGTCGTTAATTTCGATTTGTTGGATTATAATGTGCGTGGTTGTAAGCTTTTGAAACGTTTAAAGATATGTAATTTTCATTATTTAAAGTTTTTAAACCTTATCCTGAATTGAAGTGAGTCAAAATATAATAACCAATTTTCCTAGTTCCGGATTTATAGATTTTACATTTTCGAAAAGATGTCGTAATTATAAGAGTTGCCTAGTGGCGTTGCATTGAGTCGAAATGGAGTTCTAAAATCCTGAAATTGTGATTAGAAATGTAAAATTAGGCTGGTATTCTTCTAAAACTAATAAATTCCTAAAACTGCATTATTGGGTACATCAAAACCTTTTTTGAAGATTCAGATGTTCCCAGGGAATGACTATGACATACCAGATCAAGCAAAGTTTATCTGATATGCATAGTCGTTCAGAAAGAATGTGAAAATCATACTTCCAAGTTTTTTTGACAATACAAATGTATTTTAAGTTCAACCATCCTCCAAGAAATGGCTCTGATCGCCAGTCAGGCTCTAAACTTTTAGCTATAATTGATTCTTGACGTTGAATGCAAGAGAGGAATGTCAAGTTCGCAGTTAGCATTTCTTTTCTCTCCTACCCCTCTATGTGTCTACGTAGAAATATTATTGTAAAATAGCAAGACTTATGTTGTTCCTGTCATGATGGCTCCAAATGGCAGTCAGGCTCTAAACTTTTAGATTCACGTGGAAAGCATCAGTGGAATAACTATGAATGTTCAGATCCAAGATAGAAGCGTTAAATGTTCCTTTTTCCTTCTCCTCTGTATGCTAAACAGTTATTTGCAAATATTATTGTGATAAACAACACGTCTTATCGTAATACCTGTCATCATCAATATCGATTTAAAATCATCATTTCATGACTCATTTCTGTCAACTTTGAAACATTTTAAGTTGCTAGTCATTTGTTTATTGAGATTGCATTGCATTCCAGATGATTATGTAAGGCTTTACAGCGTCGTAAACCTGCGTAAATTATGCGTTTTTATTCATAATCGTTTCAGAAATGGCACGTTTCACCGAAATAGCTGTATTTCCAACGGCGCCGACATGAATTAATTTGTAATATAACGCATAATTTACGATTTGGTCTTTACTGCTATGTTCGCGTTTAATTATACAACGCGTCGTCTGAAATCGCTCGAATCCTACCTATCCTTGGCGTAATAGACTTATTATAATCTTGACATTTTGCAGCCGCGAATGCAGCGGCGAAAAATGCGCCTATAGTCTGAAGCGATCATTATCGTAAAGGCGCAGGCTTCTTTTTGTGCGTAAATGAACCGTCTATCAATATGTAATAAGTCACAATTATGCCGTCGATTGTTTGTCGATATTTACACAATTGTGGCGCGCCGTAAATCAGCCCGGCAATGTAATAGATAGACGGGGCACACTCAATCCGGTGAATGGCTCTGCATTAACCGCCCAATCGGCGCTATAATTAATTATGATGTATTGATCAATAATAATATTTTTCTGTTAATGATTTTTCTGTCATAGGAGCTATTGAAAATTACTGATGCCTTGTCTTAACTTTGTAGGCAACCTCTTCTTACTTGCTAAGTCTTAAGGATGAGATTTTAGGTTATGAGGATATCTGCACATTGCAAAGATTACGATGGAAAATTAATGGCGCATTAAATACATTAATTTTCTAATTAAGTTTCCCTTTACATTTACCGTTATTTTTCATTTTGTAGTAAATTGGTATTTATGCAACCAATTAATCCCGTTTAATTTTTATTTTCATTGAATACTTTTCCAGTAATTAAACAATAATACTTAAATTAACGTAATGTAGGCAACTCAAAGTACTATTGTTAAGGAGAGAACCTAATTTCGTAGTAAAATGATTTTTTTGGAAATAATCTAAATTTATCCTAAACTATCTACATATATTCCTTTAATTTCAAGTCTATAGCTTTAGTATATAAGAGATTATAACACATACAAAATATATAGTATTGTTATATTTACTTGATTTAATAGATAATTAAATTCTCTAGAATTTGAGTTCAATTATTTTTGAAAAAGTACATATTTACAACTTTATTTTATATTTTTAAGTCGAATATTCATGCGAAAAAATACACTTATAACGTAAAACTATATAAATACATGCAATTATAACTTTTTATTGAAAATGCTCTATGTCATATTCAAACTGATTTTATAAGCTGTGGAAGAACATTTTCTATTTCGTTTCCGATCAAAATTAGGGACGCTAGAGTGTACGCAACTGCTCAACTCAAATAACTGGTGATATAAAATAAAATGATAACTCTTTGCTTATGAATTTTGAAAAATTAAGATATAAACATGTCAAAACACAAGATGCATAGGTATCAAAGAAATTTCTATTTTCTTAGCCCTTAGAAAATGATGTGTATCAAAAAGTAAGTAAAGTTCAATCACTTGCCACGTGATTATTTGTGAATAGTTGACAGGGCAGAAATATTATCCTCTTCCGACGCGTTTATATCGGGACAGATGTCGGTCGTTTTGGGATGCCCTCGCGCGAATGAGAAATGTGACTGCGCTTTCAGCTTTCTAATTACCGGCTACAAATCTTTCCCGACTTGTCAGTTAGCAAGGCGTGTACACAGCGCGCTAGCTTTGCGTTGTTGCCCTCGCAAGCGTATATTTACATTAACGAGCCTGGGGACACGTTTTCCAAAAAAGAAACGCAATATACACGAAACGTACCTTCACAGTACCTAGGCAGCGGATCGGATGGATCGCCTCAGTCATTGCGGCGAAGGAGAGCGTCTTTGCACGCAAACGGCCGCTTTGTACTTACGGCCATCACGAAGGCGATTCGCAAAGAAGAAGAAAAAAAAAACAACGAATGCACCAGAAAAAAAAGTAGAGCTCGCGCCGAAAAAAACAGAATCGAGGGAAATTGCGCGCGGGAACAAAGGTGCGATGGCGGTGAAAAGCGTCTTTCTATCCAGCCAACGAAAAATATCCTATCGGCATTATCGCCCTCCGAGGTGCTGTTCACGCCTCTGGACGCGTTGATATACACCTGAAATACTGGACTAATATCGCGCCAGGAGCGTTCGGGGTTGGGGCTGGAAGGTGGATGGGAAATGCGCTTGGGAAACCGCTGGGGAACCATCCAAGCTCAACGCGCCTAAGGCGTCGACGATCTTCTCGCAAGGCAACTTCATTTCATTCTATTTGTTGCAACTGTGACCACTGGAAACGAGAATTTAAATCTTTAACATTTTACCAAGTTGGATAAACCAAATTTAAGAATTTTTAGAAGAAGAGCAGAAATCATAATTTCCAGAATCTATAGTATACATATTCTTCTAATTTCTGGATTCATGTATTTATCATGATATTTATCATGATATCATGATTTTACTTTTTCTAAAAATTGCACCAAAACATTTATCTGTCTAAAACTTACAATTAGATAAATCTTCTAGGAGGAATTTTTAGAATTCTTAGAGTATTCCCTAACTAGTGGTGCTGCGTAGTGTACAAAAACAAAATTGAGGAATATTCGGTTCATTTCATTCTATTCATTATTTTGCTACTTTCTAAAGTGAGTATTGATGAATTTTAAATTCCTGATATATAAATAACTTGCTAGTTTCACGTTTTATTGAGTAAAAATTATTCTTTACAGAGTTTTCATTAGATAAACGATTCTGAAGTAATTTTTCGCTATTAGAATGTGTGGTTAAAGTAGCGCCTATGTCTTCTTTGTTTCGAAAAAGGGTAATAACGTTTTGAATTAACTTGTATTCTGATACATCCGCAATCCGAAATCCGCGGTGTATGCTGTCCTAAGAGTATATCGATACCTAAGGCGCCTTCAAGCGGCGTAAAACCGTACTAAATTTCTAAATTTTGTATTTAACTTAAAAGTTTAAATGAAAAATTCATTTCATGCCCAAATTCTGAATAAAAACAACATAACGACTTATTCAAAGTAACTTGACTCATTTTGAACAATACGTTTCACAAGGCTTAGTTTTTAATATACGTTAATCTCGCTTTACGTGGGACGATCATGATTTAAGTCTTAACTAATTAATGTCACTGACATACTACATGCATTTGTCTGCATCCGATTACTATCAAGTTTATTATTATTCAACGTGTGTCGTGCAACATTGTCAATTAATTAAATCTCGCCTTAATACCCACGCCAAACAATCACCCTATAAGCAATCCCACTAAAAAAAGTAGCACAAGATTATCGCACAACGCCATAAACTAGCCTGTAGCAATATTTACGACGATGCCAATCGCATTAGCATACGAAAATGGCGTTTATTGTTTTACAATTAACTCGGACGGGTTGGGTGGAAGTAACACTAAAATCAATTAGTGGCGTTGGTAAATTATGAAACAATATTCACGCGTGGGGCGTAAAAAGCAGCAAATGCAAATGAAATACTAACAAATAGAAACGTTGAATGTTTTCATGTGTTGGTAGACAATAAAGACAATAGACAGTGCGATGTGACAACCACCAGTCTTAATAGACTTTTGTGGGAGGGCCTGTATCCTTAAATATTCAAGGAGGTCATGAATGCGTTTTGCATGTTTCAACGAAGAATACCCTCGCACTGCCGAATCGAAAGCTGCGGTCCTGGAATTGCAACTCCTTCGTGGTTTTGTAATCGTCGCCGAGGCGTTGAAAGCGACAAAGTGCTCGGATATGTATAGGCTTTTCACGCCGGCGAATCTGCATACGGCGAAGAAGTCACACCAAGAGGCGTTCAGAATGTGTGCGCGTATCCATGTGTGTACGGTGTGTGTGCGGTCGGGTGGATTTGTGTGCCTGATGGCAGTCAGCAGGCAGGCAGCAACAGGACGAGGCGAGGTTTATTCGGTTTGAATAATGAGCGTGCGTTAATCACGACGCCCCGGCCACTGGAACTATAAATATGCGCTTAACGCGCTTTTATTATACTGTTTTGCATTGCAGCATGCAGACACGTACGAGGACGGGTCGCACACGTACTGCATCGCAAACTTTCCTTGCAGGCCTGCTGATTTATGACTATTATATCCATGTAACATGTCATAAGCGACGAACAACGCAAGAGGGCATTATTCCAGCATTCATCCTTCAACAGTCGAACAGGCGAACGTTTTAATATTTAGTAAGGTGTGTACAATCTTGGAAACTTTCTAAGGATAACTTACGATGACTCCGTATGAGGAGAAGAGAATGTTGGCAGAGGTTTAACCGTTGAAATTTCGTTAATTTACAGCTCAATTTAATGATGGTAAATCATTGTTAGATTTGCTTAAAATGCGAAAAAATATTGTACTAAATGAAATTATGTTTTAGTGAACACAAAGTGAGATTTCCTGCGGAAAATATACATTCATATCCTTCCAAGTGTACCAATTTCGTTCATATAAATATTCTAAGGGTATATCACTACTAGTGGTTCCACCTAGACTTTAGTGTCGCAAATAGTACAAATATATTCAGCTGCCCTTTATGCTATTATTAGACATATTTGAGGATGGTATTGTTTTCAATTTGCGACATAAACAACGAAATTTCGATGTGCAGAAAAATAGAGAAAAAATATTAATTGCATGAAGAGAGAGGATTTTTATTTGTCATATTAACGACTAAATCTCTTCAAGTTAAGCTGCCATAATTTACAACCTTCTTTAATGGCATAATACCTGTTAGATTTGATAGAAATGCGTGAAATTACAAAATGTACCGTTAATTATTTTAATTTTTCTGAATTCCTTCCTTATGAAGATTTGCTAAGCTTGGTACTAAGTTCATTGTAAATATATATCGATTCCATCCATCATCAATTCCACGAATCTGATTAGAGCGTAATTTTTATTACGATAACATAGTTATTTTCTGTCACATTGTTTCCATGAAATATGCTTGTCGAATACCAACAATAAAAGAATGTTTAACTAGTTTTATAACGGTTTAAGCTCTCCACATCAGAATTTCATAATTTACAGCTCAATTTAATTATTGTTTGCCATGGCAAAGTGCGATAATTACACGTGTAATGACATCACACCATATCTGTATCTTTAATCGTTGCCTGCCTCCATATCGGCACACCATAATCATGAAACCAAAGATAATTTCTAATAATGCAGTTACACACCTCACACTTTTCCACCATAATGCCTTAAGCAACGGATAGATGTGAAAAGAGTTTGTCGGCTCGGTTTGCTGGCAACCATATGTAAATAACGAGAAAATCAACCATTAAACAGTGACAATTTATTGCACTCGCAGCGAGAACAGTAATTACGTGTTTATACAAGGATACTTTACTACAAATGACTGTATTAGAGCCTCCGCGTGTTGATTGGCTTGGCGTTGAAATACCACTAATTAATGTTTGTTCACAATACGTTCTAATCAGCAATTTGTGCAGCAAATTGCGTTTAACAAGCGAATGTCTTGTTAACTGGAAATTCCCAACACGTTTAACGTTGGCTGAAACTCGCAAATGCAATGAAAATCAAAAAGTTGTGTCAATCGCTATTCGACTCACTATCGATATTGAGTTGGCCCACCGAAAATGCCTCAAGAGGTTTTATTTTTATTATCGCCTGGTTGGCGCACATTTGAGGGGCGGCGGATGTCTTCTTCCTTGGACGGCGGCGATTTTCTACGGGCCACGCTCGGGATGAAGCGACTAAGCCCCTCGAAATCCCGACGAGCAGATCCCGGCGGAACGATTTTCTAAATCACTGCTTAGCTGCCCACCAAATTGGCTTGTGCGACACTAGAAAAAAGTTTATATAAGCTGTGAACATTGTCACGTAAAAAATGCGCTTTTATTTTTACGGGCAAGCAAAACTTTTCTTGATATTTTCAAAATTTTAAGTGTACAAAATAAGAAATGTTGAAAAAAATTGATGTTACAAATGAAAATGGCTTTTCAATCATGACTTTTTGCAACCTCAAAGAAGGTCTTTGCAATTATTAAGTTATGCTGAAACTTGAAAATAAATAAGAAAAACTGAAATAAAATTTTACAACATAATTTTACGCATAAATTAGTAAGACTAAATTATTATTATATAAATTAAATATAAGAGTGGATTATTAAGATGTCCGATGTTTATTTTAAGAAAATTGGCTGCATATTTTATGTTCGTACAATTTTTGGTTTGTCTGCCATTTACGTGGAACCAATTAACCGCTGTAAAACAAAACGGTAAACATGTCTTTTTATGCACGTAGAACTGTCAAAAAATGTGGTTAAAAAGCAATTGGCAAAAGTCGTAAAACCAATCCGTATGATTATAAAACGGGCGGCGGGCGGCGGCGAAGTGTAATTACGCCGTGCCCCGCCTAAACGATTCCTCGGATGCTGTATAAATGCGCTCACTCTCTGCCCACCGGTCATTATCCGCGATATTAAATTACAGCTCACGCTCTCGCGAAAAGCGGTGCGTGGCGTCCGTCTGTCCATACAACAAGAAGAGAAGAGCCGTATCGCCATAAAACGATCGCGTTCGGCCTGCTCGTGCTGACTGTAATTTGAAAAGTGATGCTATGTGCCCCATTACAACAAACCGAAAAACTCGATCACATCTTGTATTACATAAAATTACATAAAGATTGTTTCTGGCGGCCGTTTTATGCGATTTGCGCTACGTTGTTTATTCGCCGATTGGCAAAAGTAAAACGCAGAAATGAAAACATCGGCGAGTGCAATTTATTGGCCGGTTTCGCCTCTGCTTTCCGCTGCGCGCCGGTGCAAATTCGGTCATGCCGGTATATTAAATGTTAATGCATATTTTATTATCTCGTTTGCCGAGTAGTTTTACATGAATATTGCGCGGTCGTTCGTTGGAGTGGATGCGAGCCCGTCGAGTGTGAGTGGAGTGCAAATCTCTCGCTTTACACTTTGCACAGCTATTCGCACGATATCTGCGCCGTGTTTCATTATTTATTTATTCGTAATGAAATGTTGCGCATGCAGAGATCATTCGATTAATTATCATGTATAATATGCCCACTGTCTGCGCTCATCCTTTATTGCCAGCTAATTTACAATATTCACTTTGAGCTTAAAAGTACAGATTTTAACAAGCAAAACATATGTTATTTCATATAATTATACAAATGTACTATAAAATTAAGACTTTTTGAAAATATTACTTTATGTAATTAGTACTTTGTTCTTTGATATATTTATTTAAAGGGAATTTTTAATTTTATCGAATTTTAAATCGCGGAAATACTTTCATGTCTGACTTTATTGTGTGATATTTTAAAGATTATTAAAAATGTTATAATCTCGGAAACTAGATGTGTCTCATAATTGATTGACACAGCAAATGAAAAAAAGTTTGGCATCAATTGAATCTCCACTTTTATGTATCCCCATTGACATCATTAAACATATGAAAGGATTTCGAATATATCAGCATATCAATGCAATGTGGCAAAAAGTAAAAATAAGGTAGTATAGTGAGTTTGGTATCAATAAAGACGGCTCTTCAAAGTGCCCGATATGACGTTATTAAGCATATCGGATGATTTCAAGTATACCAGAGCCAAATATAAAAGAGTTATAGGCAGTTTATCTAGTTTGGTATCAATAGAATCAGTTCGAATTATGCGACATCATTAAACACATGAGATCATTTGAAATTTACCAATATTTTAAATTTCAAATTGACCAGTAAAGCAATGTAGTGTGGAAAAAGATAAATAGGGTGGCGTATCGAGTGCGGTATCAATAAAATCAGCTCTTTAAAATACCAGCAATGACAGCATTAAACATATAAAGTAATTTCGAATGGATCAGAATACCTATGAAATGTGGAAAAAATGAAATAAGGTGGTTTATTGAGTTTGGTATCAATAAACACAGTTCTTTAAAGTGCCATATATGACGTTATTAAACATATCGAATGATTTCAAATATACAGTTAGAAGACAGTTTATAGAGTTTGGTATCAATAGAATCAGTTCGAATTATGTCGCCATGACATTTAACATATGAAATCATTTTAAATACACCAATATCTTTAATTTGTCATTACAACGCATAAAAATGAATTTACATAGGTTAGAGCACACATATATTGTAAGAGTAAACGCATGTAGTATGCTATTTATATTAAACATTATAAAGAATATTTAAGAATAGTGTACAGTATAAGGCGTAAACATGCAAGCGATGTTGCTGATAATAGCCAAGATAAGAAATTAACGGAAATATATCGTCAACTGTAAATAATACCAAATAAAATAATGCATAATAATATAAAGTAAAGCAACAACTTTTTATGTTGAGTAGGTGAAATAGGATAGACACGACACATCAGAGAAGTTTAAATAGTAAACACGTTCACAAGCGCATAAAATAGACGTAAATATATTTTATTGAATTGTTTCTGCACTGGCAACGATTGTATTGTGCGAAAACAACGCGGCTACAGCGTAGCACAAATAACAATAAATAAAAAATGGCCTACAATAAATAAAATCAACAGTGAGTTATTGCGCGCTGCCATAACATTAATTAAATGCCACGAGGTTATCGAGAAAACTACATACATATTAGCAGCGCGCAACATACGCGCGGTTATTATTAATGTCATAATAAAGTATTTCTGACCCGCGACGAACCCCGCCATCCGCTCCTCGCTGGCAGATACCGTCAGCGGCCATAAATTAAGTTATTTTCTCGCATTTTTATCGCCATAAATTATTTATTTTAATTGACACTTTCATCGCATATATTTAATAAACATGACAGATATTATCTGCGCTCGAATTTGACATCGTAGACTGGTTGTTTGTAGCTGCGTTTCGGCTCGGTCCCACACAACTTTTCGGTGCCAGCTAGCGATTTGTAGCAACACTCACTACAAGCACTCAAGTTGTTTATTTAATTAGCCATTTTGCAATCTGCCAGTCATGGATGTGGCGCGGTTGCGTGAAATTGCGCCTTCGCGCCAGCCGCCGCGTCGCATCGTCGTGCATCTGGCACTAATTTGAAATGTAAAAGTTACAAGTGATCGATGAGGAAACCATCAATATTACTCGACATTCGACATCGAACAACCTCATTTTCGATTTAATCTACACTTCCTATTGAATGAGACTCGCCACATCATCAAGGATCGGGTATAATTTGTATATAATTGGAATAATTATAGTGGTTTAATTTTAGTTAATTATGAGCGGTTACGTGTTACTTTAATATTGGTTAGTGCCTTTGTGGGAAATATGAGCTCCTTTATTCATAGTAATAGACCAATTTTCGCCAACTTCCTGTTATCACATATAAACGCGAACGAAGTTTGAGCGATTCGCTTGCAACGGTTCCCGGAAAAAAAACCATATGCACAAGAGTTTAGAGCAGTACCATCAGTAGCGAGACCGGATCGAGCCGGGAGAAAGTTACTAATTCCTTACACCACCAGGTGGTAGAGAAAGGTTGTTGATTAATTAAAAAAATATATATTCATAGTAGACTTTGTAGACTATGATCTCTATAGTTACTAGTCTATAACTTAATTGGTAGATTTTTAATTTCCGTAGAGTCGATTAAATTTTCTGTGTCCACACTCACATCAATTGAACCAATCACCAATAGAAACAGCTCTCGATTGTGCCACCAATTATTAAACAAATGAATGTAAATATAGTAGTAATTTCACTTTGTCACTGGAACAGGTACAATAGTACATTGAACAAGGAGCATGGGATGGTACCTCTTTCTTCAAGATTACGGGAAATTATAACTGATTCGAGTGAGGAAGCTCATGCGAGTAGAAGTATACTTTATTCTGTGACTATTATGTGTGAATATAATATTTTCTTAATAAGAAATGATACTGAAATGTGTACATTACAGAACAGGTGCCGAAAATTTAATTTACGATGCCCCTACATAATTTATTTGTATAATTTTATTGGTAGCCATAAGATTAGCGGTTTCATCAAGTCCTAGTATTAAGCTTTCAATAGTTCTTAAAAATTTCAATGAAACTTATGGCATTATATCGATTTCGATTTGTTTTGATTATTTCCCTGTTGTTTTCCTGATCAATTGTAGCTTTAAATAGAGTATAACATATTTTCATACTTGGAACACAATTCCAAACAGTTGAACAAACAGTAGAAGATCAATTCAAACTGAGTATCAATTCAATCCTAGCATCGTTCCTGGGATCAATTAAAATTTTGTTCAGATAATTAAGAGGTTCCAAATTCTACGAATGGCCCATAGAACATAATTTACAGTACTTATATGTGGCATCGTACGTGGAAACTCTGTAACTAGTCGCAATCTTTCAGATATCGAATTCGATATGTTGTGCAAATGTGGATACATCCTAGCGTCCTATCGTCCTAGCTATTCATTCCTGCCAGAGAAACTTTTGTTAGCGACGTTTTCATGAGCTAGCCCAGCATTTCTCAAACATTTTTGACCGCGGCCCGGCGAAATATTTGACATATTTGTAAAATATGTCGCAACCCACCTTCTGAGAAAACCAACATCATATTTAGAAAACATGTTATTTCTTCTTATTCATAGAGCAGCTATATGACTATACAATTACTTGGCATCATTCATAGTGACTAACCGATGTAATAATATGATAAAGAATTTGCCGTGGTGTTTTTACAATTTTTGTCGCAACACTGCTGAATTCTTCTGCAGATCGGGTCGCGACCCACACTTTGGGAAACACTGATCTAACCTATTGTTCGACAGAGTGTGAAGCTTCCAGGATAATAAAGCAAGTCTAATTGTCACTATCGCAATACAGACGGTACACGGTATACTCTGTATGCCACCACATACCAATAGGAAGTTAGTATCAAGTCAAATATTATTGCATGATTCTTTAGTTATTTTAGATTTTGTCAAGAATTATTTTTTTGGAAAATATTAAAAACTTTCATAACACGAAACATTTGTATGTTATTAACAGAAGTTCGAAAAAACTTAGTAGAAAAATTAAATCGATTAGATCAACTGAAATAAGTACCATACAATTCTCATGCTAACTTCCTATCGGTTAAAAACATACCATCTGCCTGTTATAAATAAGGAGGTAGGTACAATCCACAAATGGTATAGTTGATGAAGACAAATTTCTTTGTTTTTTCTGTACCTTTTATCAATCTTGCCTATCTTTCTAAAGAATACATAATTTAATTCCACGAAAGTTTCGTATGCATTTTATTTCCATTGGCACAGTCAGTGACAATAACACATCGCATTTCAGTGGGGGCCCCCGTGCACGAATCTAATTTATTAGACGCAAATATTGCCTGAAAGCCATTCCACATTCGAAATTATCTTTTAAAGTTTCCCAAGAGCGCATTAATCGGCATTTACTTGACAACGACGGTGACATATTTATGATGTCGAATGTTGTCGGCCGCACATTGCCGCGTATGAATGTTTACCATACATTAGCGTAATTTATTTCTATCAGGAGCGCTGGCATTTCTATTAGTCCGCGGTATAACAACCGTCGGATTTATAAGTAACAATATCGTTCGGTTGTTGAGTTACGACCAGCTACGACAACAAACATACTCGGGCAAAATGTGTGAACTGACAATATACGTACAAAGATATATAGATTTACATACATTCGTAATATTTAAATTTTAAAATAATGCACTAGCATAAGTATATATTATTCAAATTACTACGTAAATACTAGAATGGTACCTAAAATTGTTTACATACATAAATTATTTATACGATAAGGATTAAATTTATGACCGTGAATTGAAATTTATGTTAAGGATGTTTCTTTTTTCTTATTTTTTATTTAAATTTTCGATAATTATTATTGTTTTTTGACTTTACATTAAAATCGTTTACATTAACATCATTTTACGTTTCATTAGCAAACTAACAACAAGAGAAATTGTCGTTATTTGCCGTAAATTAATGTTTAAATCCTATAAAATCCATTTTATAATAAAATTATGTGTATTCTCAAAATTGGTTGTTCATGGGTAATAATGAAATAGCACTTGGAGTTTCACTCTAATTATCTACAATTCCATCAAACCTGAATAATAGTAGCCTGCAGCACTATAGCCAAATGGCATGTCTTTATCTAATATCTACCATTAGTCTGTTCCCAACTTGGTATTTGTCGAGGGAGACTAATATGAAGTTGGGTACAGACGAGAAAGAAATCACTACAATTACGGTGGCGACGCATTGGCGATCGCAGTTAATTACAATTTTTGGGGTTGGCGTGTCTATGCTCTTCAAAAAATCAAAAACATGTTCCTCCGAATTACATCCGGCGCCATTATTAAACTTTTCGTTGAAAATTCATGTAAATCAAAATCTATTTAGTGATTAGCCGAAATTACACACCAGTTCGTCCGGTAAATACCATATTATTCTATATAATCATACAACTATTGGGATTATTTTATATTAAATTGCAGTTTGTGGAATTTAATTTGAAACCATTAACAACTTCCAATAAAATTGGGCTTGCATTGAAGAACATCTGGTATTTCAGGATTTTCGGGTTTGGATTCGGTTTGTTATGAATAAAAGTCATCGTTATACAAATCAAATAACACATTTTATATTTAAAAATTTAACAATAAAAATAGCTCACATTTTATATAGTATTTTGGGTTTCCTTTCCATTTTTTGTTATGAATTACACATTTGATATGAATATTTGTTTTAAATAGTAGATTTAGATACGAGTATGATTTTTTGTCGATTTTCATTCTTTTTCTTATCTGCTTACTGCCATTCTTTTCGTTCAAACAATGATTCACATTTAAATAAATAGAATTTAATGAGATCTGTACAATAGAATTAAATGTCACTTATTGTTATTATGATACAACGTCTAATTGCTCAACGCTGCTTACAAGATCCTCGCGGCGTGCCAGCAATTAATTACATTTTTAGTTTTGTACACGGAGATAAAGTTTAAATTAATATCACACAGTCACGTACACAATGAGGGTAAGGAGAACCCACCCAGTTTGTATCCAGGCTTTTTGCGCTTTGTCGTAATCGCAGAAATGAATCAGAAATGTAACAAGGACTAGTTTGGTAAGTCGATTTTTTTCTTCAAAATTGTTTAACACAGCTCTGAGTGATTTGGAATCGAAGTCTATGGATGCATTCCGGGTGCTGATCCAAGCCTAGGTCCATACAGAGAATACGGGGAGAGATACGGTGGTAGGCCAGGGTGTGTCAGCGGGTAAGTGCTCAGAGGTGAGCTGGTTAGAGATGGTGGAAGGAGGGACGGTTTGCTATACGGATGGTATCTGGCTGTGGCCAGCGGACTTAAAGGTGGCGTTGGATAAGTGCGATGTAGTAAGGGATGTGTAGGTGGAAGACCAGGTGCACTTAGCATAGACAAAGCGGCGGCATCTGAGCTAACGCTGGTATGTGTCCTTAAATGGGTAAGAAGTTCCTCAGAGCTAGAGAATCGTTTTCCACAGTAGGCACCGTCACTCGAGAACCAGTTGCAGATGTGGGGTAGGTGTGAAGCGGCAGCCAAAGCAGCCAACTGAGCGTGGGCATATGCAGCAGCGGCTGGGTTGTGGGTGAGGTAACTGGGGGCTTTGGATGTGGCGTGATCACACTGTGTACATCCGGCCGGGCAGGAGGTTGTCTTCGGAGCGACGGAGGATGGAGCCATCAGATGTGAACTCAAACTACACCCGGTGCAGTACGGATCACGACACATAGGATCTGTGGGGCTCTTCAATCTGGCATAGTTTAAGTACGGACTAAGTCCGCCGGCTTTAAGTGCAGCGGCATGATGCTGGGACATTAAACTGCTGGTCATTAAGTCCATTCCCAATGGGAAACCTGGAGGGTATCCTCCCAAGTAAGCGGAGGAAACCGGAATTGCGGGTTTGTACGCACCGAACCCGAGCTCCTTGGCAGCTTCCGACGTGGGAATCGTCGGTATCAAACTGGCTTTGGACGTGGATGGTGTGAGTGGACTTCCGCGACTCTGCTCTCCGGCGCTTGGCGTGTGACGTTCGTCGTTTGTGTTTTCGGAAATGGAGCTGCTCATTATCGCAGGTGTTGTCTTCCGTTCGCTAACAGCCGGGGATTCTCTCGCTGAGGTGGCGCTCTGATTGCTGCTGCAGCGTGTAGCTGCATTATTTACTCCACCTCCGGAAACACTTTTACCACTTGGTGTTCGCACGCGACTGCTGCCATTCGTGGAGGCGGTACTGGCGCGCTCCTCTGGCGTTCTGGACTTCTCCCTCGAGGTCCCAGTCTCATAAGGTTTGAAGTTGGCCTTGTTCGGTGAGTCGGACTTGCTGTGCTTCTCCTTCGCCATCTCTTTGGTCTTCTTTTCACTGCTACTTCCACCGCTCGCACCACTTCCGATCAACTTGCTGCCCTGTGAATCTGCACCGATTTGCGAGCATGTTTGCGCCAGCAGAGCCAGGGGACTCTTTTTCGCGTCCAACTGCAATAACAATAAAACAAACATAAAATACGTGTTGATTAAAACACCGAAACGAATGGGGCAAATCGTAAATGTTTTAACTATGGCTGAAGCACTCACGAAAGAAATTTCACTTAAGTATCGCTTCGTTAATTGCAACTTTACATCCTGTCTCGTAAATAATGGAAATAAAAGCGATTTTACGATCCAATTGAATCCATAATCATAAAATGAACGTTATCAAAAGGAGTCAGTTACAACCTCGTGAAAACGTTCATATATTATTTATTTATTTAAATTCCTTTTATCGTGCCCGCATTGGCACGTTATTGATATCAGGAGTGGAGCGTTATTGCATCGGGTTGGATAGAGTAAAGGAACACAAATTGAGTAATAAAATAAAAAGCCTCACCGTTGTCGGGAGCGGTGTTAAGTACTCCGGTCGGAGGTATTGATTGCTCGATGTAAGCATTTTGTGTGATAAAAATAGTCCAAGTTGGTTTGCACTTTGGGAAAACTTTTCAGGACGTATGCGTCGAACTGGCGTTGACGCTAGAACTGACTGCGCTCGAACGCGAACGCAAAGTTTTGGCGTTGTGTTTACGCAGAGCGTCGTCGTACCGTACTGCCAGGAACTGTATGAACGAGTACAACCACGAACCGTCGCCGAAGAAGTCGAGAGCGTAACTGAAGCTAGTGCGCCGACGAACCGGCATGATACCGCCGCATGTTTCGGTCGCGCAGTGTTCGTGACGTAACGCTCTTCATCCCCACTGCTCTTTGACACCCTCGACGACCACAGATCACCCTGTTATTGCTTCTTCTTCGTCTTCCTGCGACCTCCCTCCAAAACCACGCACACATTGAACGCGTGCGCGTGCACGCTTTTGTGTGTTTGCTTGTCGACACCATTTCGCCTCGCGTTTAGCGAAATTAAAAAGCCCTCGACCGTACAAATCTCTTCGACTGGCGTGTAAAATTAATTTCAGTGCAAACCCACACAGGAAAAATATAAAATCTTGGAATAACATCAAGCCAGTTAGTTCCTTAGACTTTAGTATCTTTAGGATCTTACAATTAAACCTATCCTGTCTTGTTAGCTGTTCTGTGAGCATTTCCCAAAGTCAATCGTTGATCGATTTACCGCAGAGGAACAATCAGGAGTTGTTCAGATTAAGGTCCACGCCGGAGACCAACCAGTTAGTTCTTCAGACCTGTAGAACTTTAAAGCTTCCTAACCTAACCTAATCTAATCGTTGTCTGCTCTCAAAGTTAAAACTTGTCAATCCCATTCATACCAGTCTTGTCAGTGTCAGGATGTTGATAGATTTAACGCAAAGTAACAAATCCGAGTTGTTTAGATTAAGGTCCACGAGGCTAAGTGCCAAAGCAGCAAATTGGGAATACATGAGTGGTCCCGAGGGTGTGATCGCGAAATCCAAGCTGCCGGCCGATCGCCCGAGCGTGGCAAAAGGTCATACATCTTGTCACGTCTTTGCGAACCAATCAGCCGTGATTTATATCGGAGCCATCGAGTTCCCCGAGACCGGATTCCACTTCACTTCTTCGCTCGCCCGTCTCCGCCGGGGAGATAACGCTGAAAGCCAAGACATCCGGTAGTCGATGGACCTAGTCATGCAAACAAATAACAGATACGAGTATGAGATAAATTAAGGGTTTGTCTCGCAGCTGTTGCTCTAGTAGTAAGTGTCGGAATGTCGCGCTACAAGTCATTCCCCAAAACATGTTTGTTTTTAAAGTATGTGCGGGGAAGCAAATTCGTGTCTGCCACACATCTCTCTCCTCTGCCACTAGCAACTGTGGTTTTTAGCACCGTGCCGCATGCCGTGGTTTGCACCGACTTCCTAGAAACCCAGAGAGCCTTCAACGTCAATGGCGGCCATAAAGATCCGACGGCGGCACGGCTGTTTAGACATAAATTATGCCCTTACGCCTCGGTCGCCTCGCGTTGGCTGATCGCCTGCGCTAAGTGCTTTTCTAAATTTCATTTAAGTGGATTATTTTTATGTTTCGACGAAAATTATAACGAACAACCGGGCCGACCATAAAACACCGCTCCCTAATCAGTATTTATACCTCCGGAGATTTCGTCTATGGACTTTACTGCGAGACTTAAAGTTGAAAGCGTTGTTCTCTCCGCCCAAACACTTCGTCCATCCTGCGCACTCCTGCGCATTACCGACGAGTTACGTGTTTCTATCGCAAGGCCACCACTTCTAGAAAGCAAAAGGACTTAATTTTTCGACAAGGCTCCGTTTCAACTCCTAGTCCAACACTAATCTCGTCTTACCCCAGTTCAACCAGGGACAAATACAAAATAGGCCGAACCGAACCTGGGACCACGGATGACCGGAGAACATGAACACAAAACGGCAAGCCGGGATGAGATATGATGAGTACAGACTTTGACAGTTGATTACTTCGGTCTATTGACTTTCAATAGGGTGCCTGCCATTGTAGGTTGAATGCGCCGCTTTCGAAAAGGTGAGTTGTCGCAATATATCATTGGACAAAGTGACAGCAACCATAACTAATGGTCGCTCCGTTTTGTGTGTAGTATGTATTTTAACATTAGTCGCGGCCCGAGGGCCCAAAAGTTGTGTACGAAAGTGACAAACCGGACATTAGCAGATAGTAGAGCGGACAATTGAGTGTGCGGTGGGGCCATGGCGAAAAAGCAGCTGCACACCCCAAAAATAGGCCATTAATTTGAGTGTCATAGTGTCCAATAGATATTCAGCCAGGTCAAGCCCACCAGGTATAGAGTTTTATACACTTTGACGTTTAAAGAAAACTACTAGATCGTCAAGCTTTGGTAGGATGACAGTAGGACAACACCATTCAGTGATTTGCGACAAGCCAAAAAAGCTGTGAGTTGCTTGCGATTTTGCGTGTAATTCGGAGCTAGATAGGCGAATAGATGAAGCCGGAGGTATTTCATTGTGCAATCCTCGGATTGATTTACTACCATAAAAGAATACGTTGCCAAGCACGGTGGAACGAAAGAATAATGTCCTATCTCAATAGCGTCGTTGCTCGACGGTGGGCGATATATCAAGTCCTTGCACGCAAGCCCACCGCCCTCTGAAGAAAAAAAGGACGATAGAGAGATGACGTACGCCGACGAAGTGAGCGTGTAACGCGTCGACAGAAAGCAACTGTATATACCTACCTGATTCAATTGCATGCAACGGCTTTGTAAACGCGTTACCTTGTGTGAAGCCTGTATCTAATGCCCTTACCATGGAAGTGATAGAGTGGCCACACTTTATCATCAAGAAATTGTGGGATTATGATGCGTATTTTAGAGTACCAAATTTATGCCCGTATGCGATCGCATTATCCATTCATATCAAATAACAAACAACCCCGTTTTGCGCTCATGTTAAACCCACTAACCCCTTTTATGAAACGATGCTATGAAATTATTCTGTGTGAACACAGCCCATCATCAACGCACAAAGAAATTCAATGCTCTAGTTGAAGGCAGTCACAATCACTTTTTGCCATCGGGCGCTGGTTTCATGCATAAATCAAGTTCAAATATACTAAAACCCTTCATGCGGTCTCCAGGCACGTTGGAATTGGCATATTATAATGTATACATTTACAAAATTTATAAACGGTTCTACATATGATTAATGAAACATTGAAACATTACATTTTGTAATCCTATGAATGTAAGCAAGCGTTTTTAAATATTTAGAATTTTCTATATTTTTAGGTCGGCAATAACAAAGTAAAACAGAAGTAATAAATTGTAATTATAGACATATATCAGGTGCAATAAATAATCGTTTTTATTATATTATAAACCGCAAAGAAAACGGCATAGAACTCTTGAAGTATTGTCCTCGTTCGTACCCGGAAATGGCGGCCCATATTTCTTCCTCTTTTATTATAACATAATATATTGCCAAACAAGACAGGGCTCTACAGTATGAGGAAAAATCGAAACACGTGAGGCACTCAATGTCTATGCAGCACAAAAGATGTGACAATAACAACACATGGGCATTAGTCAAATTGAAAAAAATGGCGGGACATGAAAGCACCAAACCGGTAAACCATGCGAGGTTCGAGTGATCATCGATTACGCCGTGGATTGGGAAAGTGCAAGCTGGCAGGAAGATGTGTGATTGGTGGTTGTGCGGTTGTGTACGGAGCGGCAAAGGACAGGGTAGAAAATCCATCATGCGCCGTATAATTTGCGATGACAGACAAGGCTGGGTGAAGATGATATATTTAGAGTCCCCCTCGTTCCCTTGCTGTCCTCCTCGATCTCTCATCAATCTTCATTGCCCGTGGACGTCAGATCTAATCCGCAGCAATGTCGCACAATGCAATTTAATGACCGACGACACACTATGTATTTAGTTGGCTTTGGCTGAGTCCATTGTGCCAATGTGGCAAACACTGTCGTTAGGCTGAAGGGAACCGCACTAATATTCCTGGTTTGTAATCCATGGTATGGACTCGTAGTGATTCTAAAATCCTCTTCAATGTAACGGTAAGAAGTTAGCAGCTTATTTTCAGTTTGTTTCTATTCCATTCCAAAGAAAGTAATCCTTATCAATTAAGTCTCCAACACTGTTGTTTTGGATTTTTGGAATTCACAGTCATTCTCAGGTCCACAATTCCTAGGTTCACAATTCATAAGATTCTAGGTCGAAAGTTTACAAGTTTACAAACATACTAATCTTTCAAATCAGTCCTGGGAAGAACCTCAACTTATTCAGGAGTTTCTGAAGCTTTCGTATTGAACGTGGCTGTTGAACCGCATGCTGCTAACTTCCTATCGTTTCTTCAAACTCTATTATTCACATCACTCATTTGACAAACAGTGTCAACTGAAACGCACATCCCCAATGCTTTACGCATCGTGATGAGCAATAACACCGCTGTTAAATCCACCCACGTCCGCCTGGCAATGGCTGCATCATTGCCAGCCGAAGGTCAGAAATTTATACTCACTCAGTTAAGATCATCAAAATTTTATGACCCGCTTCATACCCAGGCCCCCTCATTGCAGTTCGTTCCCCCGGTCGCACAAAAGCAGTTTTACGCTCTAATTTATGCGCTTTGATATAGATCGTACTTAGGCGTAACCCGACGCGCGCCCGGAGCCTTAAAGTGTTTACGTGTAAAATATTTGACAATTCTTATTACGTTCCGGGAGGGCCGTATAGACCTGCGAGCGCGGCCTGCTAGTGTAAACCGGGCTTGGCCTTAATCTGAATATATGATCGCCCTTATTGTCTCTTCCTAGGGAAGGGAGCGACGTGCGGATCCTACCTTTCCAAAACGGTAGCTGTTAGTACACTAAACCCACTAAACCTGTGGGAGATGTTCATGCTCCAGCAATTAGAAGGCCACCGTAATCATAAACTTGCCGTCGTGGCATTTAATAATCATCGTTCGTGTCTGCGGTGAGAATTTAAACCCCAATAATTATATGAACGTCACCTAACAAATGCATATAATGAATTTATAATATTGAGATAATTTAGAAGTTTTTAAAACCGGCCTTTATGTACGAGATGTCGCTACCTATTACCTCGCCATCTTAGAATATCCCCATAGAACGTTGGTCTATTTACAGACAGATTATGGGGTCTCCATGGACAGGTCTACAATTTGTAATTTCTAAGAAAAACGATTAAATTTCTCGAAACAAATTTTATGATGCTTCAGGACATGCCACATCATGCACGAATTTGTCGGCTGCGACGCCAGCGTGCTAAAAGGCACTGGGCATGCTGTAAACTTATTTGTAAATGGGGGATAATTATAGTTTTATTGTGTTTTCGACCCAAGCCAGAGGCGCTTCCTTTCTCTCTCTCTCTCTCTGTGTGCAGAGGGTGTGTTAAACTGTAAATTACTCTATGGACTTCAGCCGGCGCCAAGCGACTTGTTAAATGCGAACCGACAACAACAGACAACACCCAGGCGTCTGTCTATTCATCTTCGGACGCTCGCGCCAACAATAGGCGCCAGTATACTCACATGTGTGTGATATCTTCCTCGGACTTTTAGTATTCCACATCGAAGGGTCTCCCGAAACCACTAAACCACTGGGCATATATAGAGATATCAATGTTTTAATTAACTCATGTGTGCCTTGTTTTTAGACGCTCGTGACTGGAAATAGAAGGTTGTAGGACAGTAGGCGTTCGCATGTGGACGTTAGCAATTAACGGATTTATCGAACGCGGGCGTGTTATTGTCGCCCCGTTTGCCTCTTTCATTAGAGCTGTGCGATGCTGTTAACACCGTGTGCTGTGCGGATCGATTGTTTGTTTATGGTTTATGCGATGGCCACAGTGTAATTGCAATGGAAAGGGACCAACGCAGAGATAGAGATACAGAACAAACAGTTATTAGAGCCTATTATTAGCACCTGATCTTCGTGGACTTGTGAGATACACAATCTCGGGGTCTAACTGCGTAATGCAGAAGTTTCCATTTCCCGAGGTTTAATATATTTATTTGACACCTACAAATTTTACTAAAATTTATAAAATCCTCCTGTTAATATGATAATCGAAACTTGAAACTGTTTCTAATTGCAAGTAAAAATAAGCGGTACCACGATGATCCTTATGGGTACTGTGGGTACTAGTTGGCGCTCAAATGGAGCTCATCTAAGGAAGAGCAATTTTAACATGTGTTTATGACAAAAAACGCTCCGAACCTCAGAACTATGATAGGGCCCACCACAAATTCTTTACCTGCATTAGCTCGTCCCGAAGACATGAGTTTGAATTTGAAAACTGATCAGTGTCCAGAACTAGAAAGTTCCATTGAATCAACTATGAATTCCTGATAGGTCCATTTATTCAGACTCTCGGTACAAAGATTCTCTGGAAAGAAAATGATTAATTATTAAGACCGTGGCATAAGTAATCATAGGAACTCTGATAATATATCAGTTATGATCCTTAGTTCCCAGCTACAAATCCAACTAAACAAACTCTGTTGAGAATTTTACTAAGAGGTAAGGTCGATATATAAAATTACTTCTGGGAGTTCGGTTAGAATCAACTGTTTAGAATCTGGGAATCTTGGATGATCAGAATTCTGGGTCGATTTCTGCAGAAAGCATGGAACGAATTCATGGAATTCGTGATCTTAAAAAATAATTGCCAAAGAAATCATTTGATGATCGAAATCCTCCTTTCCCTGGAAATCCCCCATCGACGACAGAATCTCGACCCTAAAAGGGACTGGAAGCAACTTATGTAAATATTCACTCTTACAAACAAAATATGTTAGAATGGCAATACAATAATGGAAATCAAATATGATTATCGTGGGAACGTAAACTGGGTAAAGACTTATCTCTACAGGAAGCAAAAGTAGTGCTGAATAAATATAATAATAATGATAATATGCTAAGTAACATTACTGCTCCTTCCAAAGTAACTAGACTTTCTCCATTACCCAACAGTCTCATTGAAGGCGTAATTTTGCTCCTACGTCTTCTTTTAGAAGCACTTCCGTACCTATCAAGTTCGATTGGATTGTGCAGACCTGATCCAGACCAACAAGAAAGAAACCTCCAATAACAAATCAATGATTTCAATATCCCATTTCCATCAAACTTTCTTGGAAAAATTCCACTTTGGGGTGGACATTTGGACTAAAACCAACTGCTTAGAATCCTAGCAGATCAGACCACCTTTATGTCGTTTCCTGTGGAATGATTGAAACCAATTGAATGAACATAAAAATGAAAGAAGTAATTGCAAAAGAAGTCATACAATAATCAGAAAACAGGATTTCCCTGAAAATGTCCCATCGAAGAGCGAAACCTAATATTAAAGCAACGGGAAGGAGTTTATGTAAATATTCACTATCATAAAGAAACTATGATAGAAGAGCAATAAAATAATGCAAATCAAATAAGAACGTCGTTGGAACAGCAACTGGATAAAGACTCGCCTCAACAGGAAGCAAAAGTAGTGCAGAAAAATATGCTATGCAAAATTACTGCTCTTTCCAAACTCAATAGACTTTCAACATTTCCCCACAGTCGCTTTGAAAGCTAGTTTTAGTTCTTAAGGAAACACTAGACGTCCCATCTTTCTTTAGCCCAATACTATTTACAGTTTTATAGGATTTAGCGTATGCTGAGGTTACAATGTTGCCATATTTAGTGACGTAACGACACTTTATGGCAACATTGTGCGCTTTTTGTATGTATAGACGACTTGCATTTGGCAAACAAACAGTATACGGGAAGGTGGGAATGATGAACATCCGCCATATGGGTAACGCTATATCAAAAGACGCGCAAGCTTGCCGCGCATAAACTGAAATAAACGCTTCTCTTTAGGTTCGAATCGCTTGGCTGTGCGCCGCCTGAATTTACGACTTCAATATATTTATATGGAAAGCAATTTCGCTCGGAGAAGACGCTTTCGCGCGCACGCCCTTGTCGCTGCACCGATAATAGAAACATATTACCCCCTCACGACTTCAACGACTCGTTCGCGCCATTACGCTAAGGCTGCTTTATGGTGTTAATGCGCTCTTGCGCTCTATTACGCGCGTGCGCCACACACGTCCGCAACAATCGTAGATTTTCCTTACAACAGCGCCGCAAATACTGCACGTTAGTCGATAGTCTTCCAGTGAGGTTATGTCATACACGACACTTAGTCGCCCTGCTAACTACCGGTCTCCAGCCAGTGTGGCATCAAATGAGCGACAAATTGCATTACCCCGAGGGTATCTAAGGGCACTTGTGTCTATGGGGAACCCAATTTAGGCCTCAATCAATTTTGAGTTAATGGCAAGGAGAAATTTACTTGATTGCATGTATCACCTGTAATATCATTTTTCTTTTCTCTGATAAGCACATTTGCAAATAAAAATCCGTTTAGACATATAGTTCTTCTTCACTGGCCTATCACAGTAGTTCTGTGGGATGTAAGCCATATCATGAATGACTTTGTAGTAACACTTGTTACTGTGGGGAACTTAAATTTCAATCTTAGTCAGCAGTATTAATGCCAAAAATATTTTTAAAAGCCAGTATAGCTTGATAGTAATCTATTAACACCGAAAAATGATGCGTCTAACCGGAGTTAAAGCGTCAAATGCCAATTATTGTTTGCCAGCTGTCATTTTAAGACCACAACGTGATAGTAGACGCATACAAGGCAAACAAAATCATCAGAATGACTCTAAAAAGACGTCAATCGACTTTGTAAACAAAAAGCTCACAGACAGATGTCATACGGCGACTCAAATCAAATCCACCCGTGCATGCTATTGAATGCTTCAGTCCCGCATTGTAGGATTATCAATAATGCACGGTTGACATGTCGGATGATAAATTATAAAAATGATAAACATTTCCGCCGCGTAATTTTCCGATTTTTCTTAATAATTCATGACGCTCGGACGTTGGCAATGGCGTCGGATGGTTGGCAGGGCATAAGTTTTGAAAGTTGGCGATAGAATTCATCATCATTAAAACGCGTGCCTTTCACGACTCTGCAACGGCGCATATTTCGCATTGAAAACGCGTCTAATCAAATCCACCGCAATTAATCATGTCCCAGTCGCGTACAATAACAACAATGTTAATGCGATTTATAATTAAATATCTAGTCGTGTGCCTTTTTTCCATGTCTGCCTGCATCGCATGCATGTTGGTGTCTAGAATGTAGTGCAGCCATCAATCATGCTGCTAATTAACGTGACGTTCTGCGAATGCATACGGCAAAAATGATTTCCAATTACCACCTGCAATCGCATAATGCATAACCGCGCTTTGCCAATGTTTTATGTCTTTATAATTAAACGCTTGAGCAAATACGCAAACAGGTTCATTTTCAGGGAAATATATCACATGCAAGCCAGCCAGACGGGGCAACGGAAACAAATATAACAAACGATAAGCCGTGTGCCACGACCAGAATGTCATGGCACATAAATAACGTTTATCACATTGTGTGCGACGTGTCAGTGATAGTAGATAATTGCTGAATAACACTGTAAAAACGTCTGAAGGCGGTCTAGTCATAAGGATATAATTTATGAATGAATAAAGTACGAATTAAATCATGTGCGAATGCATCTTTGCCCTGTTTCTTGGTTGCGATGCAATAAAGCAATCTCTGGCTGGTGATAAAATGAAGTCAGGCCATTATTGCAATGCTTTTCTTTGGCCATAAATCTTACATTTTGAAAACATTCTGATACGGAAACAACAAAGGAATATTCATAACCACTGGCAGCAACTTCTAGTTACAAACTTGTGCATATTATAAGGCGGTATAAGGCGTAAGGCGATAAATAATATTTTACAATAAATCTTTTAATCGTCACAAATTTGGTATATATCAATCATTATAATAGATACTTGTAGATTTTTATCGAATTTTACGTTTTCGTGATAATGAGACAAAACACATTATTGCCATTAGAATATCATAGAACATTTGTCCCTGTAATTTGTCGCCAGTCTCTCGACAACCAGAATAGTTTAATTAAAAGTAACCTAGACTGTTTTGTATGAAAGATTTTGTTAAAATATTTTATATTGAATAGTGTAGTGTTACATCGATTTTGTGGCATTCGCCGAGATGACAACACAATGTGAACAAGATACATCTAGTGTCGGATGTGATTAGATCATTGATGCGATTAGCCCTTTGCATAGCTGGTTGCCCGACGCATTCCAGCTACTCATATTTAATGAACTGTCAGCCGTTGTGGCTGCCTAGCATGGCTTCCTGTCGATAGCAATCACAAGTGTGCTTCAGCAAGCTGGTAAAAAGCGAGCGAAACAAGTAAAACATTTGTGTCGGACATACCACATGCTTCTAAAGATAGTCCGAACGTACCGGCATGCATTGTATTGTGTATGTGTTTTTGAGTTCGGTAAACCCGTAGTCACACAATGGCATTAAATAGAATCTTATTGGATTGCGATCAGGCGTACAAGATCGTGCCTCGGGGCGTTTATAATAAGCTAGGTGACTAATCACTTCTTTGTGGTCTTTCCAAACGTCGGCCTGCCACAAGATTGCATTTTGATTAATGCAGGTTTGAAAAGTAACAATTTTCTGTTGAGTCTTATATTTAGGTTGTTTTGCTTGCTGTTTTTGGGTGCATGTGCAAACTATCGAAACAAATACATTTTGGCATTTTTGGAATGATTCGAAATTATGTCGGTGCTGGAAGCAAACGAGGCACCACCCAGGCGGTGCGGTGAGGATGTGCACGTCGTTAGAGAGACGCGGCGCTCCTCTTTGAAGATGATTAGCCGCAATTTTCGTAACTTTGGAGAGTAATGCGTACGCCACGCAAACTTTCGGCATGTGTTTACGCAACCCATACTCTAAGAACACCGCCTCTGATCGACGATTAGTAGGTCGGTAGACTATCGATCATCTGATTCGTTTCAGACCCTGGTGTTATTAGCGGTCATTCAATATTTTGGCAGCTTAATGTCGAATCTTAGCGCCCTGGCGCCAAGAACCTGGAAAACATTTGTGGTTTTACTAAATACGTCTAGGAAAAGTTAGTATTGAAGACTATTATTTTGGGAGTAATTCTTTAGAAATTACCAATAATCTGCGACTGATTTAGTATGGTTCATGAACAATTTTTGAAATCTCCTTAGCATCCTGGAGATATGTGGCATAATCAATCATCAACAACATATGCAAAGGAAATTCCTATGGAAATTCCTAATCATTCTTCTGGTATTTTTTACTAATTTCCCAGCAGTGGCGCAAAACATTGGAAGATTTTTCTACCAAAATTCTTCAAAATTCAATTGGTACCGATATAGATAAAGGACGCAGACGGAAACACATAGATTGAAAGAAGTCCCAACTGATAGTTACAGTACCAGAAAATGAGAACCAAACTGATTCTATTTACACGTAGTCAGAAAAATAAATCTTTCCTACTAGAAACTAGAAATGGCGGTCATTTGCTTCCTCCCTTTGAATCAAATTATGAAGGCCTATGAAGATTATGATAATTAAGAAATTCATTCTAATAAAATATTTAAATTACAATCTCAACTTGCAAAATATTCAAATATAAAAATTCCACATATTCATGTATATTTTCATACAAAATTACCTCGTTTATCTTAGAGAAAACGACAAGCGAGTCATGGTGGATGGATCAAGCTTAATGACTCCAACTGTACATTCACTCAATCTCCGCACACTCGACAGACGATTTGAAACACAAAATCTCTCTCAATCAACAAACGCATGAGCATATGCAATGGAAGGTGGAAAATGTGGACTTGTTGAAAACGCGTCTCTTTTGAATGCCGGAAAAGACTGGCTGTATCTGTCCATCAGCCCATCACTAAGCTCTCCAGCACAGCGCCAGCGCGACCAGAAAAAAAACAGTACGCTCGCCTTTGGTCGTTCGACAATCCGACGTACGTTCCGTGCAAGTAATTAATCTTCACACCGGTGAGTCGGTGGTGATCGCGGCGGTTTCGTTTTATTGGATGCCGATGCCGCTCAATGGCCGGCGACAATGGCGCGGATATTGCGCCTTGTAAAGTTCTTTTGTCCGTGCGCGTATTCACGCACCGACACATCAAATGTGCCGACAATATCACACATCGGCTTAGATCCGGTCCAACGCCAAACGACTCCGAGGGTGTAATTGTGTTTTTACTGATTTGTGAAACGGACGGATTGCGATAAGTGTGCGTTTACCATTTCGATCGCCATAAATCCTCTTGATGTTTGCCTCCATACACACACATACGCAAACACAGATAGACACAGCCGCGTACACATACATGTGTACAAGCTCTGGCAATGGCGACGGATTTATCGCCCTGCATTGGCCGACAGCCGACAATAAAAATACATATTTCACGAGGATATTTATACAAACAAATCCTATGCCACACACGTCGACACGTTGACGTGTCCACAAATCTGTTCAAGCTACTATATGCTTTCACCAAAAAAGTATGACCTATGAGATTGAAGCACATATGTCTAGAAGCACACGCGAAAGAAAACAAGTGGAAATTAAGGAAACTAAGGGAAGAAAGATAAACATATACCACCTAAGGTCATACCAGCTATAATTTCAAAAACTATTGCTATGATTACCTCATTGATACTAGGCTACTCATATTAGGGTACTGCAGTTGCAGCTGGTCAATTTAAATGAATACTGCCCACACAAGGTTAGTGACAGCAGGTAATTAATCCGACAAGAACGTTGATTATTCTAACCCTGCTAAATGTTCCTGTTTACTTGATGCTCTGTCCAGAAATTGGCAAAAGTATTGAGTATCAAGAAAACAGAATGGGCCCTGGATATTGCAACATGCAAATAAATCTGCCTGGTATCGTTGGGACTCGCCAATAGGATCGACTTAAAATGAGTGATGCCCACACCAAGTTAGCAACTGCAGGTAATTGATCCGTCATTAACATTGGCCATTCCAACAGCACTGGCTGTCTCTGTTGACTTGATACTCTGTCTTGGAACTTGGTTAACGTTCGAATTGGCTCATTAAAACCCATGTAATTTCAGTAGAAATAGGCAAAATTTGCCTACCACAGTTGGGACTCGCTAATGGGATCAGAACAGGATTAATCCGTCAATTACATTGGCCATTCTAACACTCCTGGCTGTTTCTGCTCACTTGCTACTAGATCTTGGAAATTGGTTAGCGTGCGGAAATCGGTAAAATGGCTCTTTTTGGATATTGCGTATCAGGTAATCAGAACGGGCACTGAATACAGTAATATGCTTAGCAACACCAGGTAGTTGATCCGCCCAGAGCACAGCATACCTGGCGGATCTAAGATTGTTCGATTTTTAACAAGTATAAGGAGAAGATATAGGACAACCGTGTTGATTCCATTCATTTCGTTGAGTAAACGTATAAGGAAACGTTCCTCTAAGTCCTCAGATTTGTGGGGTGTAAGATTGTGGTGCACAATGTAGGACTACCCGTGATGCGGCGCGAATGCGGTCCGGTAATTATTCCCGTCACTGCATTAGACAGCAGCTTTTTGTGTGAGAAGTGTGAGAGACTGCAGGCTGCCCGGCGGGAGGACTTTTACATTACGCACCGTTAATGACAGTCACTCTGCCATTATATACGTAACAAAGCCGGCTGGGTGCATCATACAAGACCATTAAGCATTTTTACACCCAGCAAACACTTCCGCAAAGTAATAACTTCTTTGCTGCCGTGAAATTCACATAAGCTAAGCCATCAAATTATAAAAATACATTTTATAAAATTTTAATATATCTTTATAAATAATAATGCATTTTGGTTGCATATTTTTTACATTCCCTTTTAAGTAACTGTTAACTATATTTGAGAGAAAGTACTTACAATTAGTATGATGTTTCCTACCTCATTCACACAACTACTATCATACAGTCTTATTTGAACGACCCCAGACTAGCTAGCATTGACATATCAAAGAGGAACATGTAATCATTTAGCACACAATAAATGAATTTTTGCAAAGAAATTAATTAATTAAAATTGAAATTTAACATGGAAAGAGAAAATTTGAAGTTCCCGACCGGATTTGAACCGGCGATCTTTGGAATACCGGCCCAATGCGCTACCAATGCGCCTCGGAGACCCCGGAAACCCAACCTGGTACTTCGAAATAACTCTTTCCTCTTTTGCCCCGATGTCATGGCTGACTTTGAACTGTTATTTATTAAAAAAAATCCACGTTTTTATTAAGAAAACAGCAATTATTTGTAGAGCCTATGTTAAAAATTATTAATGCAGGCAACCAAAATTACAGTATTTTAACTGAACAAAGATTAATCGACCGTGACATACATAATGCGCAATTTATTCCAAACTATCATTAAAGTTAATGATTACATTGTTTGTGAAAGATTAATTGGTTAAATTAACTTATTATAGTGCATAGTCCAGAAAATTTTGTTTCTTCGATGTTTGTGTAATGTAAAAACGTTGTAATAATACACGTGTGGACACCGTGTCCGATCGACCGTACGAGTAACAACTAATTGTACAAATTAATTGAATACGCTCATAATTAATTGGCATCCATGGAAATCTAACCGACAAGCCAGGCAAGGTCAGCTTGGAGCGTTGATTCAATTAACACGACCGTCTCTAATCGCCACCTCATCGCTGAATGCCACAATGATGGAAAAATATTCATTCCGACAGCGCACCGACATTTATTAAGATATTTGCTAATTTATGAGCGAATTTATCATCGCACATTTATACAAAGGCAGATAATGCGGTTGTAAGCAAGGCGTAGTTGCACATATCGCGCGCTTTTTATCGCTCGGCCACACCGTATTTTATTTATTATTCGCGATTATTTATGGGCAACTTGTGGAGTCGTCGGCGAAACTTAGATACGCGCATAACATATTGCTCAATTATAATTACAAGGAAAATCGAAGCGCGTACGTTCTCTGTTTCAGCACGCCGATTGCTTATTCCACAAGCACGTCAATAAACAATTAAGTTGATTTATGATTGGGCAGTGTGCGCATAAGTATGAATTAATTCTATTAGAATACTGGCGAATTTTGTGAAAGTTGGGAGCGGAATGTCAAAAGGTTGCACAGTTTAATGCAAACGGTTAGATAGATCGTGGGCGGTGTTAGTAAATAAGCTGTAAACAGTCTTCATTTATGGGCTTGTCACTTTTTATTCATTTCGACTTAAGTCATATTTTTTATTATGTTCATTCATTAATCACTTTTATAAATATGTTTTTATTGATATATCTCTTTAATTAATCGTTATGTTTGTGAACGTTACCTTTTATAGATATTCATATTTTGGTAAAGATTTATGCGATACATATTTTTTGTTATTAAATTGTAGAATCTTGAAGTATTTTTGCTGCATTTGGCTGTTAAATGTAATATTATTAGAAGAAGAAAGTCTATTTGTTCGTGGAGCGTTCAATGTTTGTATGACTTTAGAGCTTTAGTAGTTTCCAAGGAATAATTGTAAATATCACGCATAGTTTCATATATTTTACTACACAATGTTACACATATAGGTGGCATTGTAGAATAGAAGCTTGGTGAAACGATATGGTACTAAAAGAGTTGTTTTGGCGTGTTTACGACGACATTCGTAAAATATTGCAGATATTTTTGATGGCCCATCGATGGCATTGTATTATGGTCGGTGAATTTATGAGCCATATTGTGCGACGGCGATTTAAATGTCACGGAGGAACGGGAACAAAACTGGTCGTCGGGTTTGCAGCGTCGCAACTCAAAGGCTGCTCGACATCCCTTCGATATCACTGGGTTCGGCGTAATTTAATAGCAATATGTTTTTATATAAAAAGCATTCAAAGTGACAGTTTTATGTTTGCTTAACTGTGCCCCGCACGATGGCAGCACAACGAAACCTTCGCTCGGGAAATGCCCAAATGAAGTGCTTCGACTCTATGGAAAATGACAATCGACAGTTTGATAGATCTACGACTATGTACGTCCTTGCACACACCGTCTTTGGTCTTTGGAGGCAGTATGCAATTCAATTCCTTTGTGTGCAAACATTTTATTTACGCGGCGTCGAATTTCGTGCCGTCTTCGTCGGCGACGCTAGGGCACTCAACATGACGGTTCATATCAACCTCCTCGTTGTTCCCCCTTCGATTCGGGTGTACGCATGTATATATACGCGTAGGCCCCGGAGTCCCGGAATGTTTTTTACGAGCGATAGTTATACGAAATGTGAGAGCCCTTCGCGTTTCGCGTTTATGAGTTACGGTTATGGCTTTTTCGCGCACCGAAAGCGACTGCTTCCCTCAGCTTGCAATAGCGTGGTCCCCGGCTCGCCTCCCCAAAACGAATTATTGTTTTCCAATGTTTATGACACTGTTTCGATTTCATAACGCCGACATAACAGGACGAACTACCGATGATGGCGTCGGGTGGAGCAGCACGTTTTTAATTTATCAGCGCCCTATATCAAGTCGGGCCTTTACCCGACAGACCCCTCGCCTGAACACAAATCATCCCTGCGCCCGAGCAGATGAAATGAAAAGAAAATAATAAATGTTGCCAATGCTGTCGAGACCGTCGCGTCGCGTCGTTGCGTGCTTGTTGCTAAAAAAGATTTCGTTCCGAACATTACGATATCGACACGGCCATAATCCTAACTACCGTTCCGAACAAACACATAAATATTGCGCCACAACGCAGTGTAACAACAGGCACACATTCACCATTCGTTTCCCATCCCCTCAGTCGGCATAGTATTGTGTGACGGCTAGATGCAATGCTGCAAAATGGAGAAGTTGCACCGAGGTGCGCGTATAAGTGGGAAATTTATTATCTGAGAGGTTGTTGCTTGATTGATGACATTTCGGTGTTTGCTGTCCGGTTGGTCAATGCCAATCCCCCGCCACCCCATGGACGGCTGGCTGGGTGCATGCATAGATAGTGCACGTTTTTCCGGCTGCAAAAGCGCATTGCATTTGCATGGTTCGCCACCTTAATTTATCTGCGTACGCAAAACCCGGAGTCGAAATCGGATGAAATTTATGCAATTGTTGGACGCACTAATGTGTTTTCGAGGAAAATAATCATTAGCCATAGTTCTATCCTGTATGTTGGGGCTTATATTCAGATAGATTGATGGTTTTCATTCACCTAGTTGATGTTTATTCAACGAGTTCTTCTTGGAATTATTTCAGGGCCGTTTTAGTCCCCGAAAAACTAAATATAACTTTTATAGGAAAATACGATACGGCCCAGTGGATTAGTATCCATAATCTGATTAAATTATTTCCCTAACCACCAAGGAAAACTCACTTAGTAGCAGAAATAAATAAGAACCTGGAATTGTTTATTGTAACCCAAATATTTATATATAATTTTATAGTTGTTTCACCATAAGAGTTTAGACTCCTAATCGCTATTTGTAAGGCGCCACGCCGCCGGTATCGACGACGCCTAAGAGATAAGGAGCAACTAATGTATCATTTATAAGAACCTGTACGTAACGGGCCCATGTTCATGGGTATTCATTGTCGTCTCTGGGACAAACTTAAATAGTTCGAACAGCTGATTAATTTACCATAGAAGCGCATCCGTTTTTTGTTTTCAGTTTTAATCTGCTCAGGAATGACTCTCATACCTGAATAGGAAACAGTCTAAAGAAGATAACTTCTTACAAATAAACGGACAACCGTAGACCATGCTGAAAAGAAAAGTAACATATTCCGAGTTTCCATAGTAATATTCTTCTAATTGTATGCCGAATTTCAGAGCCATCTACTGCAAAACTCATGCACTTTTGCCCAAGCTTCTGCTAATATTTCCACTTAATATGAATAATCTAAATATCTCTTCACGAGTACATATATATTTGATTATTAAGATAATAAATAACTTAATATATTCACTCGGCAGCAAAATTTGTTGTTGATTTATATATGAATTATAATCACCGAGTAGAAAGTAAAAGGTACGCTAGCAACGCCATTAATCTAAAGCGTAGGAAATCCAGATGAGGAGGAAGGAATGAAAATCGTACCACATGTGCTACCGCATGACGCGTCGACATAAAATATGACCCTCCAAAGGATAACAAACGCATTATGACTAGTGTTAATGGTTCTAATAAATAAAGTACGCACAAAGGATTCTTAATCTCTTTGATTTATTGCGTGTTTCTCGTGCTTTTCTGGGACACCGTTTGCCTTCTCCCACTTTCACAATATATACGTAATAAATCATTTTCAATTATTACAAATTTTCTACCTTCCCCGTAAATGACTGCTGCAAGAAGTTACTTTCATTTGTAGTTCATTTTTTAAATTTATTTTTCACTTAATATAATCGTTTATACCATAAATGATTATATTTTTTACTTGAATAAAATTTAATGACTTTTAAAAACGTTGTAAAACTTCTCCCAATAATTTCAGGTCATCCCGTTGACGTTATTAAAATTAAGGTAGAAAAGGGTTAAGTGTCTGCTCATTCAGAAAATGTCAAAATTCAAATAATCTACGGACACAAAGACGTGTCATCATTTTCTAGCATGACATGCTAACTGCCGACTAAAGGGCAACAATTTGACTGTTTATTCAGGCGCAGATATAAAAAGGGTGCAAAGAGTTAGATGACGTGGGACCACCCCGGTTTTGTGCTCTGCATTCTCACCGAGTCACCAACCCAAGCGGATTGTAAACAGTTTACACTTTCCAGGTTTACAACAGACGGTCGTCGGCGTCTGCGACTCAATTTTACGAGCATGCGAATGCTCGACCACCCCTTTACGCATTTTCATTGCCATAAAAACACACTTTGGGTGCGTGCAAATAACATGTTTGCCTTTATATTTACGGACATTCTAATTGACTAAACGCCTGCATTTTCATAAGAAGATCATTTAAATATAATACAATTTCGAGTTGTAAATTTTACAACTTGAATATTTAATTTAATCATATAAAAATAATTTGTTAAATGAAATTAATGGAAAGAATATATAAATATCAGAAAAACTGTTTTCCTGGAAATTGGAAAGCGGCGCCAGCTAGAACGCCAAAATCGCGAAGAGTGCGTTAAAATCCTTTGGAGCACGCTTATAGGAGCTACTACAGAAATTCATTAACACCCGTGTTTTTATTTTAGTGGTCAGGGCCTCCTGTTACTAAGATTTATACACTAAGAAGGCATTAATAGTAAACATACATTAATAGTAGTAATAACTGGTATTGCTATACATTGTTTACGAGAATGACAAGTCATTCGAGTGAATAATGTGCATTACATGCGAGTTGTACACTGTACATTTCCTACGACTGGTATGCCTGAAAATAATGATTAGTTTTAGTTCTTATTTTTGTTGATAAAAAATTAAAGTATTGAAATGACAAGACTTGTTTGATTGTTTCATCCATGGCCTACCACTTTTACTTAGTTAGAATTGTTAATATAATGTGCATATTATAAAACCGGAGTAGAAAAAAATGTTTTCTGTACTCCAGTTGTGTAATGTACACATTTCAGTATCGTTTTGATTAAGAAATTATTTTTTTCACAAATCGCATGGAATGCCATTTACTCACTTGTATGAATTACAGCACTCGCCTTCGGCACTTATTGAACGATACTCGTGTGTAAATGTTTTTTGGAGCACTTGCGCACGCTCGTGCCTCTAAGAGTTGCGTACCCAAAATCGGCGTTTCCACCCTTGTGCCTTTACTTACTATTGCTAGATTCAGTAATAATCCTGACCAATAAAAGGGATAAGTCATGTGACGCCATCTATAGTATAATAGTCTACACAGAACCATATATAACTGAATAGATCCTTAAAAAGTTGTCATAAGGTCATGATTTTTTGTTAATCTAAATTTATAAAAAAAATGATTAGAATTGGCTAGGCTTATTGTAATGAACTAAAAATTAAAAGGAACCTAGAAAAATCAACGAAAACTGTTGGAGGGTTGAGTGGTTGCCTGATTTCTTGTTAATTTACAAAATAACTACATTACAGCTGTGGCTTTACATCGAAGCGTGCAACGTTTATTAAAAGACATTTTAATAAAGTCAGCAGCGCTAAAATGCAGCCGTATGCAACGTGAAATTACATTTTCGCCATCAAAGCAGCCAGCAACCGTTTGTTCGATGATGATGGCGGTGGCTGCTGGAGGTTACAAACGCCAGACGACAAACCGCGCGAATGTCAGAACCAACGCGCGAACGCACGGTGCTAAGAGTAAATTAACGAGCAACAATGGAGATTGTTTTGCCTTTGCCGAGCGCGAGTCATTTATCTAAAAACTTCAACAATACCTGTCCCAGATTTGACACATCTATCAAAGTATGAAGAATGGAAACGCGCGGCACGAATGAAGTGACTCCCAGAAAACCGCCGACGTCATCATCATCGAAAACGCGGTTGGAGCACACAACAGGAAAAAACAGAAAACGAGCGGCAGGATGGAAAAATTTAATGTATTACACTATTATGTGGGACTGAGATAAAAATCAATCAAAACCGACACGTTGAATGATTACAATTTGATGGAGTTTTCGATACGCGACGGATGGGTCTGGAACTTTCCTAAAGCATCGGCTACCAAGTGTTATTGAAAAATATTGAAAATTTCTATATGCTTACGGGTTTTTCTACGATTAATCGTAGAAAAATGCAAATCATTAGTTTGGGAATTTGAAAAAAATGACTTATGGGATTCCTTGGTATTGATTCCATCAAGTGAATTGGGACCCCATATTGAGATTCGGGATGGACTGGGTATAACATCGTATACTTTGTCGGCTTTTATAACCTCACATCGTGTTGATAGACAATATACAGAAGCAGTAGCTGCCACGATTGAAGCTCAGAGACAGACCGACGTACCGATCCCATTCCAATGCATCGTCAGAAAAAGAAGCTTAAGAGAATTCAACGCGTGGAGATGCGAGACCCAGGCTCAGATGCACAAGATGTCATCAATCAAATCGGTTATTATTCCTTCTGTAGGCGTACTTCAACAGCCGCTTTTATCTTGAATCGTAATTGTGCAAACGAAAATTACGTTCAATTTAACGATAAAGTAATAACGAAAATAACGATCTCAACACATGCTCATTAGGCGTGTGCCTACTGCTCTCTTTTTTGATTGTGCACTAGAACAATGTGGAGGAAGATGGCGTTGTTTTACTGATGAGGTGGCGAAGCGTACATCAGCAAGTGCCAGACCGAGACAACGCACTAATTTCGTGCGCACGCAAAGGAAATATTAGGCGCAATCGTTTGTCACGGAAATGCGCCCCATTCCGACGTGGCCTACAGTCATTATCTTTATCACTCCGAAACTTAATTATATAGCAGTGCGTTTCCTGTCGGAATAGTCCCTAACATTTCTATATTTATGATGGACGTTAAACTTTGATTATTATGGAAGGAAATTTAAGGCGATGTAACTTTAATGTAGCGCCATCTATTTATTATATTTTCACATTTATTGAGAAAGGAATAGTTCGATTCATTCCTATTAATTTCTTGTGATCGCTTCTGACATCATCAACTTCTTTCATCTTTCAATGATTTACAGAATCTGAGAAATCTAGAGAAATTACTATTATGTAGACGCTACGTTGATTGTATGGGATTTGACTTTTTTTCTTCGCTCTACCCTTAGAATAAGGGTTGACACACCTCGGCACCGCTACGGAAGCATTTCTTCGAGGTGTATTCCCTTAACCCGTTTGTCTGGTGTTTATTCCTTCTGTTTGAGCACTTTCTCACAGAGGGAAATTACCGCAAACCATGCTTCTTCGCAGGCAATCATCCTACCGCTCAATTGTTCGGGCGTAGGTATTCCGCATTGTGTGCTTCTCAGAGATCAAAGTATGATCGGCACTGTCTGGAACGGCCAAGGAGGAGTATCAACATGTGTCGTCTGGGCGCTTTCCGATGCGTTTGAAATACGCGCCGAATACCCCGTGTCCCGCTATCATTTAAGACAGGTTAGAAGTCACAGGTACCGTGGGATCTATCTAACCATGTACAGATGTCCGGAATCTGCTTTACCCACTTCGATGTTGTGCCTGTCTTCCATCGCTCCTCTCAGCTTGACACTATATCTGCTACCGCCGTGTTATTATCCTGTTTGTTTTTCGTGGTATCGCTGATTTCGCTGTTCCACTAAGAGATCCGCCAGCGGTATGCCTGCTAGTACCTCTGCTGCTTCCGTGGAGACCGTGCAGTATGCTCTGATGGAACCTAGTATGCACCCTTTCGCAGCTTAGTCCTGTTGGACTTTGCGTTGAGTCATGCGCGCAGGCGGGTGCTGCGTAAAGAAATTTGGACTGTGCCAAAGAACAAGTTACTCGACGTGCTGCATCTCCACCCCCACCCAGCTTCGGAAGTAGTCTGGGCAACCTTGAGCATGTCATCCTTGTTTGATGGCATGCATTTGTTGTGTTTTGTGCACCTTGGGTTTTGGGTTTGACTTGATCTCATAGAAGTTGACAAAAACGCAAAATTAACTAAAAACCAGTTCAGAAAAATTGTATTTTTCAGCTAAACTAATGAAGATAACAACATTTTCTCGGCGTGAGGAGAAAGAAGCTACGCATTAGATCAGCCATAAATCTGTAAGATTACGAAGAACAGCGTTACATCTCTGCAAAGTTGACAAAATTAGAATATGGGGAATCAAGTTGAGGGTTACATCTTTTTAAAGTTTACAAAACTGCGAAATTATCGAAAATACATTTTGGATTTGTAGTTTCGAATAAGATCATAAGGTTCTAAGGCGAACCTTATATCTCATCAAATTTGAAATTACGAAATTATCACGTGTATTAATTTTTCGCTTAAACTAATGAATATCATTCAATTTTCTCAAGGTCAACAGAAAGAGGAATAGTTGTTGCTTTAAACACGTCCATTCCTAAATCTGTGAAATGTCTAAAAAGAGCCTTACTTCTCTTCAACGTTGACATTTACCAAGTTGGTGTAACTTTAATGTAGCGCCATCTGTGGTTTATATTTGTACATTTAATAAGAGTAGAACAATTTAATTCATTCCTAATTATTCTTTGTGATCGCTCGTGACTTCATTCATTTCTTCCATCTTTCATTTTCAATGCTACATAATTCAGGTTATGTGTAGAGATAAATTGTAGGGATCGCCATCTAATGGGGACTAGCCAGAGGAGTATAGAGTAGATATTGTTCATAGGTTTTAATTTTAATTAAATGTTTGCTTTTCTCTGATGGCGTTGGCTGTTGATGGATTACTATTATGTCGACGCTGCGTTGGTCGTGAGGGGCTTGACATCGTCGCCGGTGGCGGCATGGCAGCAAGGTGGCGCTCAGTAAATTTATTTTCGCGAAGCGGCAGCAGGGCGTATCCGTCTTTGTCATTCAACAGCTTGTCACGCAGCAGCACACCGCAGAACGCGACCGACGCTCCACGGCGCGGCCGGGGAAAATGGCTTGTATCTGTCGGCCGCACTCGAACCATTTATCATTTCGCCATATTTCTCAGACTGTCACGGGCGGCCCCCGGCCCGACCTCCCGCCCGTGTGCGAATATTGTGTTATGGCGTGATGGCGAAGTGCAAGCAGAAGGGCGAGACACTCGCTATAATAAACGACACAAAGACGAGCAGAGACATCATGCGGCGAGGAGCGCTTCGATTAATTTCCCGCGCAGCAGTTTGGTCGAAGAGAGATGGCGTGAATGTGTTTCTCTGCTATCAATGGCATTCGTCGGACGCCGCGGTGTGTATTAATTAATGATCTGCCGCTGACGGTGCGGCGGTACGCTGCAGGAGTGGAGCTCAAGTGAGGTTAGGTTTCACCTTTTCGCCACCCGGTGCCTGCCCGGCAGCGCACACCACAACGAATCGCAGCAGCGACCGGCCTACGCCTGACAATCGCAAATTAATCGGGCCGAAATATTTATGTGTACACGTATAACTCATCAGCCGACTTCATTATGCATTCATGAATAATTATTTTGGCGGACGCGCGCCGACGCTCTGCCAGCGGATATTAATCTTTCTAGCCCAGCTAAAGCCGGCGGCCAACTAGCAATTAATTCACGACGTTACAAATCCGCCCGTGCAATATTGTATTCCATCTCTCTGTATCTGTAATTATTTACGGCTATTGTATACAACAAAATTACATTTGACTAATTTATTTATTGACATGATTATTCATTCAGAAGACTTATTGTAAGTTTGGAATACGTCATGTATGTTGAAAAATTGAATTTCACAATTATAGTATACCATAAATGTATAAAAAAAATGCTGTCCAGATTTATTGGATATTATTGCCAAACTAATGAAAATAAGCAAATTTTCTCAACGTGAAAGGAAAGAGGAAGAGTGGTTGCTTCGAATAAGATTATCCCTAAATTTGTGAGGTTTCCCAGAAGGGAGTTACATCTCTTTAAATTTGATAAAATTACGAAATTATCAAAAATACGTTTAAAACAATTATATTTCCCTGCTTAAATATTGGGGAAAGCTATTTTTTCTAGGCGTGAGAAATGGTAAAATTTGTTGATGATAAGATCATCCCTAAACCTATGAAATGTCTCGGAAAATGTCTCTCATAAAAGTTGACAAAATTGCAAAATTATATAAATCCGTTTTGGAAAATTGAATTTTTGGTCTAAACAAATGAAGATAACAAAATTTTCTCGACGGGATGAGAAAGAAAATCCGCTATTTCTTCGAATATGATCATCCATAAGTCTGTGAAATGACCAAGGACTTAGTTACATCTCTATTAAGTTGACCAAGTTATGAAATTATCGAAATTACCTTTTGGAAAATTGTATTTTCCGGGGTATCTAATAAAGATAAGATACTTTTTTCGACGGTAAATGTTAGAGGAAGATTTGTTGTTTCGAATATGCTCATCCCTATATCTGTTAAATTTCGAAAAAGCAAAATTTCTAAAGTATCAAAATCACGTTTTAGAAAATTTAATTTAATTTCTCGTGGAAATGATAATTTTCTGGACGGAGAATTAGTGAGGAAGAGTTGTTTTTTCTACTAATATAATTTCTAAATCTGTGAAATTTCGAATAAGTATACTAAAGCTCTTCATTGTTGATTTAATAATATTGCGAAAGAACATAAAATTTACCTCAAATTCTGATAGACATAAAATACAACAAGGTTAAATATAATTCCTACGTTCTATTTAAACCAACACAATCAGGCCATAAATAAACGGTTACACGTTACTATCAAACAGAGAAACATACAAACTATAATCTGATCGTTATCAATTTATTATTGCTCTTGATAAATCCTATTCCTTTAAATACATTCCAATTATATACAGTACCATTCCTATCCCAACCATAAAATTGCTAAAGAGTTGTTTATCAATTTTTAAACAATTGAACTAAAACCCAGAGCAAGTAATATAATATATGAAGCATATTTACAAGTCAAATATACATAATTTTGAGTATGTACACACGCATTCTTGTTTGTCAATTTGCTACAATGTCAGTACGATAAACAGACAGAAAACACAACACTAAAATAGTCCAGATATACACATAGCTATAAATGTTTATGAGTGTATTATAAATTACCTGAGTGTAATTAATCATTGTCGGTGATTTATGGTGCGCATAACGACTTGCCTTTATAGAAATACAATCGTACGGGCCCGTACTTAATGGTATGACATATTTTTGCGAAACGAAATCAACAGCTCGTCGCGCATTTATCAACAATCGTGTCCGAATTCAACTCAAATCAACCGGCGAATTGCAAAAGCAAACTGCGCAGACGCGCTTACACCAAGGAGGGATATTAATAATGATATTATGTTTGGCGCAAAAAGTGTAATCGTAATTACAACACCATGTCGCGGGCAATTAACATTCACTTTAATGACAGCCGTGAGTGTGAGTGCACAGCCAATTAACCGAAAATGCAAATACGCTTCAACGCTGTCTGTAACGCGGGTATACTCGGGCTACAAGTGTGCATTTTCAACAACATTGTTGCGGTGCTAATAATGGGCTGGTGTGCGTTTGTTAATGCTGGCCTTGTTTGTTCGCGCGCCGAACATGGCTGCCGAAACATCGATTATTGTTATTTCGGCCGCGGCGATAATAAATAAAAACGGCTCTCGACAAATGCGCGAAGCGCGCCGCGGCTTTTGCGATCACGCTCGCCGCACACAAATGTGTAATTAGTGCTAATGGTGTATTATTTAATTTTAATTAATGTGTAATTACATACACACGGGCCGCCGCGCGGCGTCGCCACAAACACCATAAACTATTTAATTACATGCTATATTTACATTTATTATTACTTATTGGCTGTTGAATGCCTTTTTCCAATGGATTTTCGGAATTACTTCACCGTGACATTCCATTGTTTAAATACAATGAGGAATTCTCTATTTATTTTGATGCTATTCATCTACAAATGGCGTAATTTCATTTAGTTTGAATGCATTTAACTTTAAATTTTCATTTGGGCAGACTGGATTTCGTTTGGTTTGGTTAGATTACATTTATTTAAGATATTTGCCTAGGAAGGTTATACTATTACGAAAGTTATGTACACTATTTTAGTTTCTTAACTTTTTCCTCATGAAAGGAAAGAGAAAGAATTGTTGCTTGGAATAAAATCATCACTAAGTATATGAGATTGTTAAGAAGCACGTTACATCTTCTCAAAATTGACTAAATTTCGAAACTGCCAGAAACACGTTTTCAATATTTTATTCTGACTAAACTAATGCAGATAATATAATTTTCTCGACGTGTAAAAAGATTATTGCTATTTTCTAGGAAGAAGCATATCTCTTAAAATTTAAAACTATCGCGAAAGTATCACGTTTGAACACGTTTAAAACAAATTGAATTTTCCTGTTAACCTAATAATAACTTAATTTTCTTAATTTTCGTGATGCGAAACAGGAAGAGGCGTTGTCTCGAATGAGATAATCCGTAAATATGTAATATTTCTTAGAAGCACATCAAAACACTTCAAACTTGACAAAATCAGGAAATTATCAAAAGCACGTTTCGAAAAATTTAATTTTCCGGCTAAATTAACGAAGATAAGAAATTCCTCCAGATGAACATAGAGAAGAACAGTTGTTGCTTCGAATAGCACTATGGCCTAAATCTGTGTGATTTTTATGAATAATGTTAGGTCTCCCCAAATTTGACAAAATTAAGAAATTTTCAAAAACACATTCCATTATGTAAATTTCATTCGAAATTCTATAGTTAATTTTATCCTATTCAACAACAGATGGCGTTATTTCGTTTAATTTAACGCACTTAGCAAAATGGTGATTTTTCAAGGCACAAGGCAGACTAGCATAATCTATTTTTCATAAAATATGCCGCAATTTTTTTATCAGGTTCAGTATTGGATACGCTTAATTATAAATCAGCAAGCATATCATATAAAATATCAGCCTAATTAGTAGACAAAACATAATCTAACCAAGAATTCTGCAGATATAATTAATGACCCATCAGTCGTTCATTAATTGACTGTCCTTATCTATTCATCTACGATTGTAATTTAGACTCCGTTTTAAGTCGGCTTTTTTATTCGTAATTTAGTCGACTTTTTACATTTTATTAAATCACACATTTAGTGAAAGTCCCAACATCTAGCCACTACCCAGGCACTTAGTTAGCACTGCCGACTAGAACTTTATTATTATTTTTTTTAATTGTCGTATCGGACAATTAATTACACTGATAGCCATCTTAATTATTAGACACAGACATATACGAGTGTAGCGTCGTCGTAAATTATACGCCTCTGAACGCCATACGCGTACATAAATTAAATTAAATTAGGTCTAAACTGAAATGTTTTTAATCATTTTTATTTCTATATTTCGTTCTTGGGAGCGTTTAAAGTGTCGAGATGTATTCGAACATGCGTGTTTTGGGTTGGGTCAACTACCACGACGGCATTTTCGGGTATTTATAAATATTCATCACGGAATTCACGAGAATGTTTCAAACAATTCCGACACCTCTACGAATGCTCCTTTAATTAGTATAATTGGTTATTCCACTGTGCGGCGCTTTTTTTCGAGCGTTTGCGTTTCAAGCTGGTGCTCGTAAATCATTTTCTTTAATCATTTGGCGTGTTTAGAAGGCGACGCTTTTGAAGTTTTCGTCGTATGTTTCGGTATGTGCGTGTTTTTTAGAGAGGGGGCCTGATGCTGTCGATGTCGGCCACAACGAATCGAATACCGCTCCACTAGTTATTACAATCGCAAACATTTTGACATGTTTGACTGCCTGTCACATGATATTGGCTATTGCTCGACGATTTATTCAACTTTTCAATTATTAACTGCAAAGTTATATTGAATTGGTGCCATGGGCGTGATTGTGCAAATTTGCTCGACAACAAAATACAATCATTTCAATTTTGAATTGAGTTATTGATAGTTTGGGGAATTTTATTAATTATTATTTTTTTTGGAATTAATTTCGTTTAGTTTAGAAAAAAGAAATAATATAGCATGTTTAATAGTTTTTACGAAAAGTATATTAAAGTTATTATATGTATTATTTAAGTCAGATGTAAACTTTAGGAAAATGGAATTCTCAGTATGAGAACGCTTTCAGAAATCACCTGTTTGTCTGCATTCTTAATGAGGGACCATCAATTATCAGGTTAAACGTAAATGCTTGAATATCCACTTTTTATGTTTACCACTTTGTTCTCGTTTTATATTGCAAAATTTACGTACGAAATACATCGCGATTGATGTGTACCTCCAATTAATTATATCTCTGTAAGTTTTTCAATTGTAAGGGGGCCGTCGTCGTGGCGTCGTGGCCTGCTTCTGCTTCGTGCTGCTACCATTGTCTGAATAGACATAGAATATATTTAAAAGGAGATGATGTAACTCGAAGAAACAACTTATCTCTGTTTAATACATTAGTCAGATGACCTCTCATGACCTCTCCCAGCGAGTTAAAAATGTATGCCAATTTTACATCTCCTCGTTATTTGAGTTGCGTATACTCTAATGCCCTCAAGTTTGATCGGAAACGAAAATCCAAAAAAATGCAGTTGGACATGGCCAATACGCGTCGTACCTCCAGAACTTTTACAAGAACAGCAATCTGTGTAATTATTGGCAGCCAGAGCTCCTACGAAGAACAACACGTAATTCGCAAGAAAACAGGAATACCATCACATTCTATTCTGCAATCTAGCCATCTATCTTATAAGGCCACATGCTCCAATTAGCTAGACGTCGGCAACCCCAAAAAACATTTCCAACAAGCTTTATGAGGTACAACTTCGTAAATCCAGCAGACTAGAAGACTAGTAATTGTCAGGGAATATTCTTAAAGGTTGAATTCTTGATTTTTAAATAGGATGTTTCTCAATTTTAGTCCCATTAAAGATGTAGGAAAACAACTGACAATGAGTAGTAAACCAAAGTCGCCTGCTAGTATTCGGTGGCTTGTGAACATAAAATATGCCTAAAATTTTACATTATACGAAAATCAATCAATGTTTTTAATACAGAATAAATGGTTATTCTCATTTTAAATAATGTTTATACTTTGATGCATATTATTAACAATGTAATGTATTTTATATAGAAGTATAACAATACAAAATAGGACAAAACAATTCTCCCAATTACCTCATGGTTTTGTGAAATGCATATTATGCATAACATTTCCACGCAATATCGTTCTCTGTCGAATACTTATAAAAACAAAAGGCGCGCATTACATCTAAATGAATGCATTGTGAATTTTCAATTTCCAATTGCAATCATCATATATCGTATAAAACCTATTCCACTTGCCATTTATTTGCTTGATTTTCAACATCTTATCGGCACAGTTCTTCCCACATTAATAAGACTTTATGTTCGGCAATGCTAGAATGAATAACGAGCACATTCATCGCATATTAGGAAAACCGCTCGCGAATGTTTTATGTTTCCGTTTTGGTGGGCTCACGTGCAGCGTTGCGCTGAAAACCGTTGACCACGTTTTGCCAAGCCGCCTGCCGACAGAGCCATCGTCGCCATTTTGCGGCGCAATCGCGCAAGTCGCCGATATTACTGACACGTGTGATTAACGATTCGCCAAGTGGGAATTTGTGCGCGCCACGGTCCTGCCGCTGCGCCTGAAAGCTTTCAAGTAAACACGGCAGCTTCATTAATCATCGATTTAATATCGCATCATAAAACTAGATTTATGGCGCGCTTTCGTGAAACTATTTTGATTAACATTCGGCTGCGTTTCGACTGTTTTTATAGCCGCTCCGCTTTACGATCATAACTAATGTAATGGTTATTGGCGCGCCGGCGGAATAATTCGCTTTCAATTCGGATGCAATTTTTTCGAAAAAAGACTCAGCCACCATATGATTAATTATCTTATATCTTGCTATTAATTTGTTTCATTGTATTTCAATGACAATGACAGGTGAGTTACAACATGATTCACATTTAATTTGACGAAACTAATTAATGATTTTTATCTATGTTTTTCAAAGCGGTTTATATTTTGTTTTATAGTATTGGCGGACCCGGAAATTTTAAACTGGCTGACTCAGAAAAATTTTATATGTATTTATATTTTATGTCCTTTTAAAATTGTAATATGTATTCAATTAATAAGGACTTTCTAAGAATTATAGTCAATAAAATAACTGATGGCTATTTATCTTTTAATTCTAAGGCCTTTTGGTTCCATTGCATATTAATGACAGTGACAAGAGAATTACAGCATGATTTACATTTAATACAACGAAACTAATTAATGATTTTTATCTATATTTACCACACGACATAAAATAGGTTTTCATAGGACCTATTTTAGGGTTAGGGGAACAAACAAATTTGAATCGTGCCGACACATGAAACGCTTTTATTTCTTCACTTTATTTTATAGCTGTTTTATTACGCGGGTCGACGATGGGAACAATGGCCTTTTTTCAACATTTCGGAAAGTTATAAAATCCGAAAATACACAAAATGCGCCGCATTGACAAAAATGTTAAACAATCCAATGCTGTGGCTGTTCTACGTCGGGCTGATAAATGGCCGCTACTGGTTTTAACTTGAGAAAGACGCCGCTCACCATAACTTACGGCCGACGACGGAAAGTTATGCGATGCGAGACAGAGGAATAAATCTCGCGACGCAACAATATATCGAAAGCGGATTCAGAAAGCCACATCGGCAAGGAAAAAATCGCGATTCGCAGACCGCGAGTCTGTGAGACACCGAAAAAACGCACACACGGATAGAAAATGAAAACAATGCGAGCTTTTTTCACCCACATTGATGCCGAACTGCTTCGAAGTGCATCCATTTCGCGATTTCCATGTTGATATTCGCGGTAGAAGCATCATGTTGCTTTGATCGGAAACTTCTCGCATTTACAATGTAAATATTTAAAATTCCATTGCGGTTTGTTCGAGCTGGATGGTTTGGCATCAGTATACAACTCTACATGCTGGTAGTTGGATAGTGATTTGATATTCCTTCTGCATCCTGTATGCAGGCCAAAACGGCCTTCACTATCTGCTTGATCGGCTCCCGAGATGGACGTGCATTGATGGACGAACATGTTTGCTGGCTGTCTTTGCCTGCCATTCGTCCGCTTGCATGCGTTGGTAATTATTTTTAAATTCCATGATAAGCTATCGGTACAATCGCCAACAATCACAGGCATCTGCCGCTGTTACACGTTTATACCAAGCCGTGGCAAGAAACCGGAGAGGTGAAACAGGTATGAAGGACGTGGGATTGCGCTTATCCGGTCTTCAGGTTGCTTTATTAGGATTTCCTTCAATGTGATTACTTTATAATTGTCAATGCTTGATACAGTGTGAAAGAAGAATGGACAAGATCAAAAGACCGGCAGGTCTAAGGGTGTGAGCGGAGCATGTTACCGAAAGGGGCTTATCTCGTTTTTTTTTGTGTACTAAGAGCAATGCACCAATGCCACGTGAAAGCTCGCCGAACACTGCGAAAATAAGTACCTAAGTGTTATTGCGGTGGTTTATGGCGTAAGCTTGGACAAGGTTCCATTGCGTCTTTCCCGCCAAGAGAAGAGATTTACGGGCGCTTTTTACGAGCCGCCATCGTGCAAAAAGGGGGGACGCAAAATGAGAAGCAATCTTATTTATGTCTTCGTCCCTTTTGGAGTTTTACCACTTTACTTGTAACTCACACGTTTGACGTGCCGAGGCATTCAAGCGTTTTTGGTAGCAATTTCGTCGTGGTCAACTGGAGTTTACAGCCGAATGCTCAACCAGGTGAGAAGATTACAATTTGATTGTGCGAAGATTGCTTTAGGATGATTTTAGCTGAGCCACGCTCAGACATCTTGAGGAAAATCAGAAGTCGTAGCCGGCTATGGTTGGCAACTGCAAGGAGTTAGTAGAGACCTGCTGAGATTACATAACTTAATCCACCATCTTTACGCGCGACGTCACAGCCATGTAGTCCCTGCCTACTCGACTTAAGTCTCCGCCTCACGCTTGGAAACCAAAAACCATCTTTGCGCGTTGACTTGCGCAGAGAGCGAGAAAAACAGCCGGCTGAGCGCCTCTCACAGTGTGCTGGAGTGGAGTAAGTAGCATGTTGCGACACACGCTCGCTCCCGACTGCGAGGTATGACTCAACTCTCTCTCCTAAGCAGGCGCTGAGTGGCGGTGCGAGATCAAAGAGTCTCGCGGTTGATGGCTCGAAGTGGCCGCCGGTAATAAATCGAGCGAATCAGCGCTGCTATTCATAAAACGCCGCCGCTATCACATTAATTATAAGAACGGATTCAGGCTTTCTTCTAGCTGGCGCACAGCAAGCTCGTGCACATGCTCGGGTCATAAATAACTGTCGGTTATCGGGATCGGAATTTCACGTGGCAAAGAAGTGCATGTAATTCCCGAAAGGTGCGAATCCTCCCTAAGCGGTCAAATCATTCATTTTGTTAGATCAGAGTATGGAACAGAGCAGGAGGAAGGAGATAAAGCTTGGTTGGTTGGTTGGGTGGTTGGTAAGTTGGATTGGTGGAAGAGGAAATGACGAGTTAATAGTCCTTGTTTGTGGCAGTCTACTACCTTTATCATTTCGAATCCCGGTCTCGGGATGGCGGTTTGTCACGGTGGCGACATCGAGTGGCTAAGGCGGGTCAAGTCGGAGGTCGCCACCACTCGGTAAATCACGGCATGCGGGCGAAGCTTCCGGTCGATGTCTACCCGCCACTTCCAAACCGTCTACTCCTACCAACTCCTAGGATACTACTATCACCTTAACCGTGGTGTTACAGGTTAGGTTTCCGTCTGGACGTTTACCACATAATATCTATGAGTGGTGCGTGGGCACACGCGAATCAACCGATAGCGGCTCATGGATGTGCTTTATGATTGATGTCCGACTATACATCATCGTTACTTATGCCTTCTTTGACACTCTTCGCTGGCGCGTTCGCGGTTTATGTGTGTAATTACTCCGGCTCAATTTCCTTCGGCAGTGCGCGAGGATATCTGCCATTGCGGCTGGCGGTCGCGTCAGGTTCGCAACACAGTGCGCGCACCTTGTTTGCGTGATAACCAATTTATCACTGTCGAAGAACAGCGTCGAATGCTGGAACGCCGGGACGGGGTAGAGTGAGCAAGTTCATAATAACGCGTGTATGTAGCCAAGTCATGCATGTACGCTGCCAACGGGCGCGTGATCGATCACATGGCAGGAGGGTTTGCGCTTAGCGATCAATCAACACTCTGCCGCCGCAGCCGTGCCAAAGTGATCTATGCTCATTACCAGCCGTCGAAAACTGGTCGAACCACTCTAGCGCACTGATATCACCGTATATATGACCATTCTATTGACAGCTGCTATCAGATTCACAATTCTGGATCAATTTCAATCGTAAAATCTATGTCCTTTCTGTCCTCAGGTAATGGTTAAGAATATAAGGCGTTGACCCCAATTACTTGGCTGATGTACATTAGTACTCATTACCCACGTTCCCTAGGACATGTCCTCCATCGATTTCTAAGGGATTCTAACAATTTTGGTATGGCCCATCTCGGAATTCGCAAAATTTCACTTATTATGGTCCTTTCAAAGTCCCTATTTAAAATGTATGTAATATATTTTGATTTTTTTTTTCTGCTACGTTCACACCGGTTAATATATATGCAAAATCAGCAGACTGGGAGGAGTAGGTAAAGTTCGGATGCCCTCGCGGAGGGCGGGATGGAAAATTGTGATTAGCGATGTGTAAAGCGATGCGCCTCGGGGCGGCAGACGTGCATCGTTGAGTCAACATCAGACCGCCGCCCCCGGAGCGTTTTCATCGATGGTGCGGTGCGTCCTCAAACGAAAAATCATCAACGCCGTAATGCCCTTAATGGATTCGCTTGCATTAATCACACGCCGACTGCTGCAATGTTTACCAGGCGGAAATTATGTCGCCCAAGGGAATTTCGGTAGGCCTCTGATGTACTTCAACAAGGGTCAGTACTCACCGGACATGAAGGGCCGTTCTAGCCACAAATATATCCTCTTTGACAAGCTCAAAAACAGATGTAAATAAGTTGCAATTTAATTTTCTGAAATGGCACATGAGTAATTCATTAATTCGGCGCTGAAAGTCTGAAACCCTCGGGAGTACAGCTTGGAAAATAACAACAACAGACAGGCTGCAACAACTTGAAAAGCGCTGCTTTTAAGTTGTTTTTGTTTCCGAGAGTTTTCTTCCCGTGCTATGGTGAAAAACGATTTGTAAAATTAGCAAAAACATAATAGGCCGTCGCGTTAAGGCTAAATATTTACGGGGAGTGTATTGTGTGCACGTTTCCGGAATGCCAGAGGGGTGCGCACAAAAGACGTGATATTTCCACAACCACCGCAACCTCGGCATACATTTATCTCGGGGGTCTAGGGTCCCGACACTGACATTGGTGCGTTGTGCATGTGCAGGCTAGCCGCCGTGGTGTGGCGCTGTTGTTGTTCCCTTCCGCAGGCAACCAAACAGACGCCAACACTACCGCGAATGATTTATAATTGTCTCCCTCTGGGACTTAGCATATACATTATTAAACTGTCGGCGCAGGAATATCGGGACTGCAGTTAAGTAATGAACACAGGGATCCCACGCGCTCCCATAAACTGCAAACGAGACGTTAAGCAGTGGGAACTTGGTATATTTATGACACATTACAATCACTTCAATACATTCATGGACAAAATTTAGTCTCAATATTATTATAAGTATTTAAAAATAAACCAATGAAATTCCGATATTCATAATCGATTTCCAGGCAGAAAAACAATTGATGAAAATGTTTAGAATCAAGCAGGAATCGGAAGGAACCTATTCAGACTAGTTGAAGTTCTTGAAAAAATGTGTTACAAGCTTATAATGATCATATATTTTGCAAATGCTCTTAGACTGGTATCCATAGACAATTCTTAGTATATTCCACAAGATTCATCTTAAATCTGGAAACTTATAGGTACACGACTACAAACTTGTTGCCAAACTTGAAATTCGGCTTAGGACATCAAGGACATCACTGAAAAATTCTGTCCAAGGTAATGCTGGCTCACATGGACATGATTCTACGCTTGAAAGCACGTTTGTTCTTGGTCTTAGGATTTCCCAGAAACACGACTATTCACTGGGACGTGAGAGACTTTAAGCTACATATGATCCTTGACCTAAAATATGACATGAACACTACTCTGAACATGTGTTAACAAGAGATTCTGAACTTAGGTATTAGCATGGATATAGACTCGAAACCTCGACTTAGGCGACGTTCAGACTAAGAACTTTGCGTAATGTGACTGGTTTAGTTTTATCTGATCGATGTATTTAAAAGAAAATGAAGCGACTCGAAAAAACAACCTATATCATTTAATACATAGATCAAACGAAGCTTGGTATAGAAGTTGGAAGCCTGAAACCAGCTATGTGAAAAGGCAGCTTGGATTTCCCAGGAACTCTAGACTTGTGTGCACAAGTGATTCTGGACCCACTGATTTACAGGTCATAGGGACATGATTCTAGGCTTGTGGTCTCAAGTATCCAATCAAGTATCTAATCAAGTATCAAGTATCCAACTTGTATTCAAATGTAATCATTCACCTAGTACTTCTTAGGGATACAACTCTAGACTTGTCATTACAATTGTTCCTGGTCATAGGTAATAACAGGAATGCGACTATAAATATTCGCATTAGAACTATATATTTCCAAATCGGTCATTCTTTCCAACCTAATAATACACGTAAAACCAAAGATATTTGCAAAATATACACGATATATCTCAGAAGGTAGGTCCAAAGTCCAGCACCAGCTTGAAATATGTCCACACAAACTTAACAAATACGTTTAGATCTTATCGCGAGACAAAATGCGTGTAAACAGTCTGAAAGGCGACTCGCAAAGCGCACATTTGCTTATAAATGTGCGCATACCCAGAGAGATAGGCCTTCCACGTGTGCATTCTGTTTCGCGCGGCGCTCGTGCATCGTGGAGCCCACAATGGGCCACGTGAATTGATAAAATCATATTTTATTGGTTCATTAAACCGCCTCCGACTTGCATATTTATGCTCAAGCAAAGGGTCGTAAGTCGCAGCTCACACAGTTTACTGGGCTACATCGTCCACAGCCAAGCATGTCTTTCTTGTAATCGACGACGATCGCCGAGTGTATTACTGGCGGTTGGCACCTAACGTACGCTCGCGCGCCGTGATTAGGGCGGGATTAATTAATTAGCTCGTAAACGGGTAGCGCGCAACCGGCAACACCAGCGATAACACCGCTAATGAGATTAACGAACAAGCGAAACAAGTCGGTGCGAAGGGCGAACGTGTGCACATGCACAACACAGCACCACATCGCAGCGTAATTGATGGTGCGCAATGTGGCGGTATGAAGATAGCCTTGTAGAGTCGAGTAAAGCACGACTCGCGAACACGACGCCATATTAGCAGCATCATGCATGTACCTAAGATTGGCAATCACTATTTTTCGTTACTTTTATGTCATCTGATAATGGTGTAAAAAATAATACCACAATTCGTATGTTTTTTATATTTAACCAAAGTGATATTAGCGTCTCATTTTTACAATCAAAATGACATGTATCCTTATGAGAAAAACTACATTTTTGAAAACGTGTTTTCTTTTGGTATATTTTTGTGTGTAGCACTTGTTTTATCACAAATTTGAAGATCTCCACCATCTTTAAACTCCACCAAAGTTTATAATTTATATAAAAATTTCAGCAAGGTACTAGAAAAATGCATCAAGAAATAGCATTTTATGGGAAACAAAACCTGAATATCATGTACAATGAAATATCATGTGTATAATGGATTAAATAAATAGATATAATATGAAAATATTAATTAGTTTTCCGACTTTACTACTAGTACTAACACTACTCTCTGCTACCATGAAGGAAGGGCTTATAAAGTCAATTAAGTCCAAACAAAGATTTTTTCTTCTGGCCAAGAATGTTCAAACCCTTTGTTCAGCGTGGTTGCAGTTGCATGATCATATATAACGCTGGAGCCTCGCATGATTAATCCTTTCCCGAGCCCAAGAACGTTAAGATAACAAAAGTTTCCCGCTGTGCGTTTTTCGTGTAATAAGATTACGACAATAAATCATCCGGTGGGCCACATAAATTAATTAAACGTGCATAGCCTTTTCTTGGGTGCCTTGCATGTTGTTATTGAGTGCCTTCGCCGGTGCGGTCGCGACGGGATGCTTCGATATAAAAGATCCTGATGAAGTAATAAAGGTGATGTACGACCGCGGTGCGCCTTCCAAGAGGGCGATAAATAATAATTAAGGTTCAAGTAGTCGACGGTGTAAATGTCAGATAAGTGTGGTCATGTGCAGCATGTCCTAGAAATTATTCAAATAGATGATCACCGGATAAGGCAACGCAGTGCCACAGTGATACAAGGCGCAATACGATCATACTACAATCTTGGCGTCTTCACTCTTATTGAGTGGCACGAATGCATGTCGAGTGATAACAGATAATAATTGCACGACGTGCGTGTCGATAAGCGCTTCGGTTTAGGTTAATTCAACCGTCGATTCCTCGTTATCGAAACATAGAGGCGAGCTCTTTGGTTCCGGACGCTGCAGGGCTGCTGCTATAGTGACGGCTTTATGATTGCCATAAATATCTTGATAAACGATCTTTTAAATTATAACCATGATAGATATTTGCCCACTCGCAACTCCCCAGGAGGAGTCGACGCCGCGTAATTTATGGCAGCCATTTATCAATGCTCCACACCCTCCTGCTCACTGCGGAGCAAACGGCCAATTTCGAGATGTGTGTGCACGATATAGAGTAGCAAAGTAAGGATGAGGATTTAGGGGGCAAATGTATGGATGTATGCGTCTGAATAGATGTATGCACCCGTATAGATGTATGTATATATGTGTATGTATTTGTGAGTGTGCACACTCGCGAACGAAATGGGCGAAACCGAAACGCTTGTTCAACATCGGGATGTTGTTTCAGCTTGACTTGACCCCATTTGTTACAGCGTAATGTCTTCTTTTAACTTTCGCCGGTCCGGACGGAGTCTGTTCTGTGGTGCACATATGAGAGATGTATCTCTTCGAAGCGCTCGCGCTTCCCACTTCTTCGCCGATGCTCACTCTGCCCCATCGTATATCCACATTCAGCATCCGAAACATATATATTATTATGTTGGGTTTGATATGATTTATGTGACATGCGATCACGCTTCGATCGCGATACACGGTGCACATGCTTATTGTGTGGACATGCCGTAGTGAGTGTTCCAGGGATTCGTAATATTGCGTGCAACAAGTTTTCATTATCTAATATCTACTATTGGCCTTGTTGTAATTAATTTCTTTTGTAAATATCATTACCTAACTCCTTATCCTTCTACCAGTATATAATAATGATTAACAGAATTAAAGATATGATTATGTTGGACTAGAAGTGTTTTGTAACTTACTGGAGGCTTTTCCTGCTTTGCACGTTTGTAATCTTACAAGTATCTTAATTGTCCGTCTCAAAATTGGATGAACATGTTTCTATGTGTACATATATTGAAATAATTTCTATTAACATAATTTTTCGCCGTTTAGAGCCGATGGTTAAAAATGTTCAAAGTTTCGTCACAAAAAATATTGCTAAACTTTGCAATTTTTGTCACGAATTATTTCAAAATATGTAGTATACGTCTCTGGATAGGCGAAGCAGCTGAAAATTACCCCGATATAGCCAGTGATGATTCCCTAGAAATCTGAAAATCTTTGGAAAATATTTGAGACCCCAAAGTGTTTAACATAGAAATTTAGTTGCTAACTTCTTACCATTGTTATTTAGATAATCGACAAGAAGTAACAGCGCAGAAAAGTTTTCTGCCACTCTTGGAAAGAAATAATTCGGTAAACCTGCGAATATTGTATGTAATAAATATTTCTGAAGAAATCGACGCATTTAGTATACTATATGGCATAAAATCTAATCCTTAGCTGATTGTAAGTCATAATTTTCTTCCCACTGTATTTTACCCAGATCGCTTGTCCATAATAAGATTAAGGGTCAGTCCTCCTTGAAAGATTATTTCCACGCCGCGTGTCGTGGTCAGAATACGCGATTTACAACCCTAATCCAATTTCAAAACGAGATTAACCTGCGGGTGGTTCGTTGGTGTACTCCGCCACAAACTTTCCCAGTTTACGATGTTGTCATCAGGCATTTGATATTAGATAGTCCAGTGACACATAAATGCTGCTGCTGTGGGTTGAGGGTCGCCGTCGTAACTTATTCTCGAAGCCACAACCAAGCTCAGCACAAGGCAATTCTTCTTAGAACGCCGACGGCGGCGATGGCGATGGCAGGAATAGCGAAACAATGTGATAAATTAATAAAACCTTAGAGATGGGCCGTCGATAATCGGCTCAGTGCCACGACGAGCGGTCTATCCTGTGCACAACTGCTGTAAGGGATCGTTAACCATTTCCGTTCGTGGGCCGTGGACAAGGGCCATGAATTACTCGAAAATACATATACTGATTGTTTTCCAAAAACAGTGTTTTTCAAAATTTTGTTCTTTTCTAAGCTGTCATGGGAGAAAGGTGGGTAGAACTGGATTTGCAGACTTTGGAACCATCTTCAATCCACCCTGGAGATGGTTCTATGCAGTTGGAATGAACTGCAAGTACCAGGCCGTGACTATTAATATCAAGGTGGGTATTAGTAGGCTGAAATTGGCACGCAAGACGAATCAAACCGGTCAGGGATGAAAGATGGGATCCCCTTGGACCTGATACTTTGGTCTTCTGAACCAGCAATATAGGAGGTCAGTCAAGAAAATAAATTTTGGAAACACTGGTTTAACAAATTACTGAAACTCACTAAAAATGTTAGAATTAGTAATATTTTCTTTGAGATTTTTATTATTGAAGTTCGTAGATCACTGGAATCCAAATTTAGCTGTGAGTTAGTTTAATTCCAAGTGTACATTGGTCCAGCAAACGAACGTTGGCGCACGTTTGAGTTATTTTTATGGTCGAGCAAATGACAAGTGCGCTCATGTAACCTGTCCATGTTGCAGCTACCAAGTGCAAACGAACCGGCGCGGCTTTCGAGAGCGAGAGGAAACTAAAGGCCATCATTAACGATAACCATCGCGCCTGCCAGCGTCGCAGCACCCAAGACAAATGAAGGTGCGAGCTGACAGCGAGTCCATTTAGTCGGGAAGTCGTAATTATAAGGCGTGGTGATGGCGATGCTTTCGGTGTCTGTAAGCGCGCGCTTCGAGCCCACAGCGCTTGTGCTTGGTACTCGGGGCACCGTTAGGCAAACAGACTATTAAATTACAGAGCGGGATTTGCTCGCACTGTATAATTAATTGTGGATTCGATAATTAGTCGATGATTAGCAGCGGCGTGTCAATAACAGATAAAATGGCGGTCTACTCAGGAAAATGGTGGATGTATTCAGATATCGATATCAAAATTTTAGATTCAAAGTAGATTCTAAATATTTGAGATAAAATGTAATTCTCTTATGAGACGTTTTAAAACAGTAATGTTCTTTCGCCGGTTCTTGGTCTTCCCCTCCACCATTTTCGCCTACCAGCTTAACCGTGCTGGTGAAACTGGGTTTTAAACGCGTAGAAATACATCAATTGGAATCATTAAATACGAGCGAGGCTTTAAAATTATATTCCATATTCCTGATATGTAATTATATTTCATTTTAATTAATTAAAGATTGCATAATTAGCCCATGATTAACACCATCCTGTCAATAACAGATAAAATAACGATCATCTCAAGAAAATTAAGAATATGTTTTAATATCAATACGAATTGATTAATGTCTGTGAACTGGCAACAATAAGCCATCGACATTTACATCAAAACCCCAAGCAAAATTAATGATGGTGCAGACTTTGTGAACAAATATGCGACATTATTTTGTTTACGTCCTCGCATATGGCATTCAGTCACAGGCATATTGTTCCCGGTTTTGCTCGGTTTTCGAGGCGTCGTGAAACATTTATCATCGTGAGTCTTGACTCTGTGAACAGAGGACCTGGCAGGGGGCGCTTCCAAGCAGCAAGAAGATTTACGACGTCATTGTGCGCCCGGCTTGGTGCTAGAAGTAGACAACCATGGAATTGGACCATTCTACCTGGCCCTAAATCGCAGTGTCTTGCAAACAACCAGAAGACAGGCCCCACAAAGACGCTTCATAATTACTCAAAATGTACCGCAGTAAATCGTCGAGTTTTACAAGCATTTATGATAACACCCGCCGTGCAAAGAAGCATAAACCTGCAGTGACAATTGCCCGCCATAAAACTGTACAACTCAACACAAATCTTCGCTGCTTTGAATATGATAATACGCCTTAGTGTCGCTTAATCCAATTTGCGAAGAATTCGGCAATTTGCACGAGTGTATTGTGCGTAAGTGGATTACGCAGTTGGGGGCGCACCAAAGAAGCCGCGCGCTCGGCATAAACGAGTTACGAATTGTCCCGTCGCGTTGTAAAATGACGAAATTTACGATGCAATTAAAGACGCATTGGAAATAGCCCGTGCCAGATTTTCGTCGCCCCGTTTTCCGCCAAGCGCGGCCACTGCTCGTTTGATTTGTCGCGCATTTCTCAAGCTTCAAGACGCGCGCGATAAGTTACGCTAAATGCGTAATTTAATTAGAGTGTGAAACACGCAGACGTCTAATCTTAGACGACTATTTGTTAAGTACGTTTTGTTTGCACTCCGCACTGTGTTTGGACGCCATCCAGCTCGCGGCTAGTGGCGCCGGCGCGCTTAGTAATTGGTATAATTCTTCACGAGGCATCAAATTAGATCGCAGCACTGGTCGCTTAAACAAACACAGATGTAAACAGTTTCAGATGTTGAACAACGAACCGATAGTCAAATCACTACTCACACCGATAAGAAGTTAACATACAGAAAATATTTACTGCTAACTTCATAGCGGCAGGAAGATAACGTCAAAGTCTAGCTCCAAGAAATCGATATTTCTTGCAAAGAACTTTAATACAGGAATCTGCTTCTCTAACTTAAGTTTGTGAAATTTAAAGTAAATCCAAACATTTTTACGTTTTCAGTACAGCGAAACCAACCGAATACGGAACCTTCCGTACAGAGCCTACATATTCCGTATATTCTGCTGCTCCGAAGGTTTAAGTAACTTATCTAATGGAATATTTGCAGTAATGGAATATTTGCAGTATAAGGAGAATGAGGAGGTTGAAAGATTCAGGCGGATCCGATAGTAACTTTACGAGTTATAAAGCTTTAAACGTATTTTCTTATCAAAAAAAATACAACTTTATACAGAGCTTTATAGAGGCCTTTAGGGTACAAATCAATATATGTATGGAATCGTTCATCATAAGACCTACTCGAAATCCATATGAAGTACACACGTTTGTATACAATCATATATTAATAATTTGATGCCGAATTTTGACGCTAGCTCCTCACCGGTTACCAAGTCGACCGTCTTTGATCTTCTCGCAAAGATAATGGCGGCCCAACCGTTCGACAATGGCTGTGCGCCCATTTCATTAGAATAAAATATCGCTGCGTCAATTCGCGCTACTGCCTGCCGATGTTTACATACAATGAAACGTTTCGTCGCTGTGTTGTTGAGTTTAGCCGATCGGGATTTGCACGCAACGTGCCATGATATATTGCGCATAATTTTTTGCAGGCCAAGATTATCCGCACCGGCCGATGATGGTCAAAGAAAGCCGGCATAATTGGTCGTTTGCAAAACTGCCGAGGCCTCCTCTGTCCTTAGACAGATCCGACCAACGGCAGGGTAAGCAGGAAAAAAATTGGAACGAAGCGTAAACGTTGTTGGAACGCTGCGGTTGTCACAAAAAGCGAACCTGATTTATGGGACAGCCGCTGACAGTGATTGAAATCGTCGAGGATAAACAATCGCAAGGTGCGCCCGAAATCGAATTCAATCAGACTTAACATATTCCCAATTCGGTTTCGAAGCGGTCGCGTTTCAGTGCTACTTGTCTTTAAGCATGACCGAATCAGGATGAAAGGAGTGAGAGCGAACAAACAATACACCAATCATATCTGAATTATATGTAATATGGAAGTTGTGTATATGACTGATACCTCGGATCAAAATGAGATTTTCGAATTTCTCATTGTTGATTTACGAAGCGAGGTTGAAATATAATGCCCACTCTCACAATGAGGCAGGATGAAAACAGTGAAATACTACATCAGATAAGTTTATAAAAGGCATGACAGTTGTATCTATAAATAAAAATTGGTTAGTTCTGGCTATAACCCAACGAGCTTGTGAGTTGTATGTTTCCGAACCACATCTTCATCGTGTTAATTCCTAGCTCTTTTTCTAGACTCTTTTGAGCCTAGTCATAGTTCATCCTTCATCGTAACTTTTTTCTTTATTATGAATCGGTGAGGCTACTGATTACTCTGCCACACTTGGTAAACTTTATAGAGCGGCGTGTTTCAAAGAAATGGAGGGTCTGTCATCGTCACCACCGACATCAGCGTCATGGGTGGTAGAAGCCGACAGGCCAGAAACGTGGCGGTATTAACGCTTTGTCATGGGCCGCGACCTGCTACATCCGCGGCAGCGTGTTGGAAGTTGGTGCGACTGCTCTCGGCCGAGCGACTTCGCTTGGTTTGGAAAGCTTCCCCTCCATGCCCAAGGTGGTGGGGTAGCTAGTGAGCGTTGCGCGTGCGCGCGGCTTCAATTTCCGAGGACCCACTTCGATGTGTCTTAGGATATCAGAGCGCTCGAGCTGCTTGTCGCGTTCGCTTGTGTCCGTTAACATTGTGAGCCAGTTTCCAATATCGCCCTCGTTGTGATCGTAGCCTGCGTGTTATTTATTTGACAAGTGAAATCTATCACCCCTTTATTATTGTACCAAATGGTTGTGCTTGAAGGTGGCGGTATGTTGTCTTCAAACGGAAATCAATACTTACAACCGGATTATTTATCTCCGCTTCCAACTACGGTAAGTTCCTTCTTAAAGGTCTTAAAAACTGTCTAATTTCTCCCAAAATCTACAACTCTCAAAACTGGATTGGGTATTTTTTTTAAGGATTTAAAATTTACGTTTTGTATCTTTTTGTTTTATAGTTGGATGCGAAGAAAAGTCCCTTGGCACTCCTGGCCCAAACATGTAGTCAAATCGGAGCTGACTCTCCTTCATCGAAGCCTTTAATTTCACCGTTGGATAAACCAAAGAAGAATTCCAATTCTTCGGATGTTTCGCGTTCGTCCCCAGCGAGTATTCGCGATAAAAGTGAGAAAACAACGGCGCGTAGTAGTCCGACGGAAACGAAGCTCGCCTTCAAACCGTACGAAGCCAATGTGATTACAAAGCGCAGTGATGAGTCGCGTCCGTCATCTAAGTCCGGCAACTCCAGTGCTGACGACGACCGGAAGCCGGAAACGCCGCATCGGAAGACGGCATCGCCAGCCAACAGCACGTCAACGCCAGTGCCGGCCGAGAACGGAAAGATGAGTCCGCCGTCGGACCGCGATCGTAAATCATCAACACCTCGTGGCGCGTCGCCAATCATCCGTTCCGGCCTGGAGATGCTCCAGGGTACCACCAAGGATACAGGATTGAGTGCGTACAAACCGTTGAGTGGACTACCCGGTGCCCTACCAGGATCATTAAGTGCTTTGTGTTGTCCACCCGGATTGGAGCATACGAACCCAGCTTTCCGACCACCGTTCCCCGGCGGCCCCTTTTCACATCATCATGCCGCCATGTTAGCAGCCTCCGGTTACCCTGGTACCACTCCTGGACCTTATCTTAGTTATGCGCGAGTGAAAACCCCGTCTGGTGGTGAGGCGTTGGTGCCCGTTTGTAAGGATCCTTACTGTACCGGCTGCCAGTATAGTATGCACAATCAGCAGATGTTGATGAGTGGTGCTGCCGCTAGTGGTCCGTGTCCCAGTGGATGTACTCAGTGTGATCACCAGAAATACAACCTTGCAATGGCCATGTCCCTGGTACCTCCCGGTGCTGTGCATCCGTCTTCTTTGGGCTACCCTCAGTTAGGCAGACCACTTATCTGCAATTGGGTGGCAGGAGATACCTATTGCGGTAAACGGTGTGTCACTTCCGAGGAATTACTCCAGCATTTGCGTACGCATACAAGCGGGACGGAGGCAAGTGCTGCCGCTGCTGCTGCCACCACAACGGCTGCTGCTTCCTCATTGATGAACGCACATTCTTTGTTCTCAACGTCGGCCCTGCACAGATATCCGAACCCTCCGTTAAGTCCACTCTCAGCAGCGAGGTACCATCCGTACGCCAAACCCGGAGTACCTGGATCACTAGCCGCCTCACCATACAGCGCCTTCAATCCAACCACCCTAGGACAGTACTATGCACCTTACTCGATCTACGGCCAGCGCTTGGGAGCTGCTGTGCATCCGTAAACGGATTAGTGTATCGGTGTTTTAACGTGTTGAATATTTATTTATTACCGAGACATAACTCGTACACAACAACCCTTGGGCGTACGCAGACGCTTATGTTACAAACAGGTCTGTGTGAGTCCCAAAAACACGCTCTACTGTGATAATATGTAAATAACTACATTTTCTCGAAGCAGACGCTATAAGAAAGAAGAATTAGGAACAACACAAAAAGTGCAATCTTTAAAACAGAACGAATTCTATATTGTACTCGTATAAATTACGAATGCTAGAGTTAAGCGCAATGCGGGCTTGCTAAATCATGTACGGCCCTCTCGCTATTGTGCAGCAATCTATTATTAATTGTTTTCGTTAATTATCTCTTCCTACATGTATATTTAAAGAACAAACTTATATATTGCATAAGAGAAAAGAAAATTCCAACTTGGTGGAAATTATAAATACACATTTTGTATAGAATTATGAACTAAAAACGACAAAATCACATAAATAATGATACTGAGGTTGAGTTTCGACGAGGATGCTTTAATAAAAATGTTTGTAGACATAATTTATGCCCGACTTGTTATTTCTACCTTTATCTTTTTTGTTGTGGGCTAGGTCGTTTTCGCTAAATACACCTCTAGGTGGCTTAATTGGTAAGAGCACTCTTGTTGCTTGGCTAGTGGTGTGAAAGGAGCATTTTGATGGATTACCTACATTGAGTGACCTTCTCCTAGCCATCTGCAATCTCTAGCAGGGGCGATGATGGATGACCGGAGCTGTCTTAGCGTCATTCATCATTATGTCCGTTTCAAAGCAACTCGCAGTGTTCGTAGCAAGCCATCGTTGATGGACGGACAAAAGGCAACTTCCCCTAATTTAAGCGTAGAACTTAGGCAAATTTTGTAATGTTTTTGTTTCGCGTTATAGGCTGTTTATATAGAGTGCTAAGTGTTTTCGCGCGAATATTAATGCGTCTGCTAATCAACGAGTGTAAGGCGAGCAGGCGAAGAAATACACGAGGAGCATTTGCACGCACTCCGATGCGCCATCATCCAATTACCGTCTATCATCAATTCTAAGCCGTGGTTCTCTGCTCGGACGAGAGTTGCTCCTGCCATTAATCATAAGAGAGCAAGTGCCAGGTAAGGCAACATGACCCGCCACTCAAAAAGCATCCACGTCTCATCAAGCACGCGAGTATTTTGACGAGTTGCAACCTTTTTTGATTCTGCTAGTTTGTGTTGGTGTTTACTGCGAGCGTCTTTTAAATTGGTCACCACGAAGTAGCGTTGTAGACACCCGCCGGGATGCGTTAATATTTCACTCCTCCCTGTCATGGCCATAGTCATAACCACGGCGATGCAATTATTTATGGAAAACGCCGGAGATTTACAGTTGTTTTCTTGTAGATTCCCATTTAACACCGTCATAAATGTTGCGAAAGCCATGTCCACCCTGATGCCGCTGTTGTGAGCATGTGACCCGAACCTGGTGTAGTGCGGCGCAATGGAGATTTATTTATGTTCGTTGGGATCAAACAGCGAGTGTTTTATGTTATAATTTATGAGTAATTAGTCTGGCGAGCGCCGAGCGTGTGGGTTTTAAACTTAAATAATTATGTTTTATGTAGGCTTATGCGCCGCGAAGGCGCGCACTGCCCGCAGAGGACAACGCGCAATGAGTTCGGGCACGAACGACGAATGAAGAACTATTTCACGGAAGAATTATGAACGTCCGCGGCGCGTAATTTATCGCTCTACGACGCCAGCCGACAGCCAAACAATATAGTCCCAGATGTTGGCTTTTGTTACTGAATTTTTTACAGCCATTTATTTTTATCGCCTTAAACCAGAGGCGTAACAGTTTTGGGACTAAATCTGTATCAGACCCTCTCTTAATCATTTCATATCATCCAACAAACACGTAAGACTAGAGGTGTCCAAACTCTATTTCCTGGAGGGTTGGAACCTTAGCTCAAAAAGGAGCAGGGTCCTTCTTCAGACCTGTGGTAACATTTTATTTAAACTCCTAGTTTCTAGTTCATAATTAATACCTAGTCCAGCAGTTTAACTATAATTGAGTATATAATTCAAAAGTCTGTAAGAGGCAAGATCAATTCGACATGAAAGATTCCCCTGGAGACCTGTACTTTTGAATGTTCTAATATATACAAAGTGTATTTAACACACTGTAATGCGCATGCGCGATAGTCACCAACAGCTGTGGGATAGTCCCCGCTGTGCATGTAAATATTACAAGATACTTTATTCAGATATCGTTTGCGGAAGGGAAACGCAGCGACCTGCTGGCGGCGATACGACGATCTCGGCGGCTCGAATGTGTCACTTGCCATCAGGAGTCTAATCTAAATCGCATTACGCGGTGGCAACGTGGCAGGACTTCGGCACGTCTTCAGCGTGTACGTGCGGTAGCCGCCGTCTTTGACACTCCTCCAGCATCGTCGGCCTCGGTCGCGGCGTGCACGATTATAAATTGATTTATTACGTTAGCGCCTTTCCATGAGCTCAGCATACATACTCTTTCCTCCTGCACTTGCGCCGGCCGTCCTGCTGAATTATACAATAGCATAAGCGAGCGAAAATCTTCACCCGACTTGCAACAAACTACAGCTCTACGGCCACGACAATATTTATTACGAGTGAATAATTCACTCCGAAGTGAATATGAAATTATCACGTATACAAATCTATTTCGCCGGTGCCGTAGCGGATTTGCATACAAAGTGTTGTGTAAAATGCACAATCTTCGATGCAACGTTCACCTTCCTACTCTCTACCACGTCCAAGTTTAGATCGTGTTTTATGTTGCGTGACCACCGCGACACATGCATGTATGCCTACCGACAAGCGGGATGTTTTATGAGCCAGCAACTGGCATTTCGAGTTTAAGTACGTTTTGAAATATTAATGGTGTTTTTTAATCACTATAAATTAAGATCGCATGGCTAGTCATTGGCACACATATACACTCACACATGTCCGTATGCATATCCATGCTGTGCAAACGCATCAGCCTGCGTCGGCTGAAAATAATACATCAGGATTAAACTAATAAATTTTTATATCCACCAGGACTCGAAGAGTGGATTCAGTCCGCACCGCGACGCCTGGAGATTTACGACTATTGCACGTTCCTTTTTCTACAGCTATTAATAATAATGTGCTCTAACCATATGTTCTCGACGTATGATAAATATGAAAAACCATACATTTTGACGTCAAGCTTTGAGCTGTGTAGCCGTACGAGTTCCTGTTCTTTCACAGTTGCCAGGCGATGTTAAATTAAGCTCTAATTAAATGGAATTTATTGGTCATTAATGCATGGGTAAACAGGGGAAAATTTGTTAAAATTTAAGGCTTTCCTTTCATCGTAAATGTATTATGGGAATTTGAGTTTATGGTGCAGTTTTATAGCTGTAAAGTACGTTTTAAATATTCTATTTTCCCAGCACTATAGGGTAATTAAATTTATGATATGTTAGGAATGGTATTTGTTCAAAAGAAGATTAAACTATTCATAAATGTTGCATTTATTGTATGAAATTGGCAATAAATACCAGTTATAACAAATTGAAATTGCTATTGATTGACTATTTCGCACAAGATGAATTTATTTAAAAGCAATATATATATATTTTGATTCCTCTGGAAATTAGCTACTTTTTGTTAGTGAAATAAATAGTTATAAGCTTATAACGCAATGAATGGAAAAACAGCTGTTTTTCTATTCTTCGCATTTGATAATCTGATCTTGTTCCAGCTTTTATAAGTAAGTTATTTAAGCTGATTAGCACACTATAAAAATTTTAAAATAATGCATCTTCTGCCACTGCAACGACGTGGCTATGACTTTTGTAAAGATAAAATTATCAGTTATTTCTTTTATAAAAGTAAAAATTATTGGATATCAATGCATTTATCGCATTTAGATATAAAATGATATTAATGACAATTTCTTGCACTTTAAAAGTTGAAAAATATTGTACTGAAAGCTATCTGTTTAATATTTTATTTAGAAATGAAAATGGCAAGTTAAAAACAAGATAATAATGACAATATGATAGGATATTGTCAGAAACACTCAGATAGATTGAAACAAATGGATATCGACGCTGGAAGGTGTGAGGGAACTATATGTAACATCCCTTCACACATCAATATCAATATTTCACATGCAACTACTCTTCATTACGCTGACACTTTGATCGGTCGTCTTCGCATTTATCGCGCGCGGGGCGCATCAGCATACTGATGATACTTCTGAATGTCGCGCACCGGCAGCGGCGACTGCAATTATGATTGATTAGCGCTGATAAAAAGGAGCCATAAATTTCAATTAGGCACCCGGTAGCCTGCCAAAAGTTCACATCTGCACAGGCCGATACGACGCGAGTGTGCGACGCGCCAAAATTGCACAATTATATTTTTTATACCGTCGAAAACACTCGGCGAAAACGAGCGTTATCCGAATAAAACGCGATTATCCACAAAACACTCGAGTAAACTGTATAATGAGGCGCGTAATAACAAACAAAGCAGAGAGGATGTTTGCACGGCGCATGGGCTAAGAGTTACGAGCAGTAAACAGATCATTGCGATTACCCGTGTGCGCATAATGAAGTATTAAGCAGCATATCTATAGCGCTCTATGGGCTCTCGGTGATGGCCGATGGCGGTGAATTCGCCTGTCTGCGTTCCATTTCCACCGCTCGCAGTGTGCACATTTATTACACTTAATTGCCACCTACAAAACAAATTGCAGGTTCGAACTTCCCACGTCTCACATCGCTCGTTCGCGCTGCGTTTCCAGCGCGTTTAATTAATTCACTTATCGTCTCGCCTGATCATCGCTGTAACAAATCACTTTTGCAATTTTTACTCAGCACTCTTCACCTTGTACATTCACGAATGTTTATACCTGCCAATTATCGTTTATATACGTTTATTATCATTTTAATAGGTTATAGTTTTCAACTATATCTTTTACAGACATTTCATACACTTTGATATTATCTATTTTTCAAAGGAATTCATTGATAAAGTCGATGAGTTGTAGGTAAGATAAGTTATAAGATTCATCAATATGTTATTGTTCAAAAAAGACGTGTGTGCCTTTGCCCATACAACTGAAGTAAAACTAAATATATTCTGTAACAATATTTTCATTTTCTTTATTTTCATAATTAGACATCTCAGTGATTACTATGCTTGATTTGAAGAGACAATAAGCTCATAGTATAGAAAAATAAGGATACATATGTTTTGAGATGATTCTTAGAAGTTACCATATTTGAGACATTATATGATGTCTGACAAATCATCACACCTACGGATCAAGTATTGTTACGTTGGCCTAGAAAATGTGCCAAGTTCCTGATGGTCAAATACTCACAAGGTATTAGCATATTCAAATAAAATTCTTAAAAATTATTAGAAAAATCTATATGGGATAATATTAACTTTTCAAATTATTAGTTCCAACCCTAAAAATTCAACACACTCATGTGATTCATGAACAACCTGAAAATGATATTATCCATGCAAGTCAAGTGAGCAACTGAATAAATATTTGCATTGTAATTCACCAGTGGCGCATAAACGCCTAAACGTCGTTTAGGGGTTAACTTTTTGTTTGGAAAAAAACTCCGTATAATGAAAATCGGGTTACGCTAAAGCGTTAAAGACGTCATACCCGTTCCTGCCCTTCCGCGCTGGTCAGTCGTCAAATAAATAGTAAATGAATTGTGGACGTTTACATAAGTGGCCAGCGAAAGAATTAGACGCGGCTTGCATGCACACGCATGGATAAACAATATAGAGGGGTGGGAAGGGTTGCGACGTTTTTATTTAGCGAGTGTGTTTAGGAGTGTGTGGCTGGGTGGGTACACGCATACACGAAGGGATCTATTTGAGACGTGCTTCCCACTGTCGCTCCCGGCGATATATTATGCAAGGATGAAAAGAAAATTCAATCTGTGCGACGCGACGTGCGCGTAGTCCCCTTTGCTTGACAGGACTATGATTACGCATTCAACAGTCTGACCTCCCCCTTTCCGCTGATTTCTCCTTTCCCAAGCCCGGATCTCAGGCTAAGCTCCCTGAAAGAAAGGATAGATTGACCTTCGCGCAAACGTTGATTATTTCTGTGTGTGAGTCACGTGTGTTAGTGACATGTAACATGTTATTTAAATTTAATACTTGTAATATGAAATTTAGACAATTTTTGAAGCAAAGGGCACTTCTAGTGGTACATACTTCAATTAATCTATCCTAACTAATCTATCTTAATTTCGCTAACTTAACCTAGTCTAATCGAAGTTTATGGTGCCTTTATTTATGCATTATGCATTTATGTTTTAAATAAAACTTCTATTTGCACTAAGGTCATATCAAAGGACTATAGAAGGACGTATTGTCAACCATTACTATATATTCCCATATCATATCACGAGATACAAGCATTCCATGTTCCGCCTGAGGGGTAGTTTATCAGAAATGAAATGATGTGTGTGTGTGTGTGTGTGTGTTCATTTAGTTCTTCCTCCACTTTTTTATTTGTCTTTCTTCTTTTTATCTCATTCGTCGTTATTGGTCCAGTTATATATCTTATTATTTTTCTTTCAAGTATACTTATTTCTTCCTCTTGTAGTTTAGTTAGTGTCATTGTTTCAGCAGCATATAACATCATTGGTCTCATTAATGTCATGTATATTTTGATTTTTGTTTGATTCTTTAAACTTTTGCTTGTTAGTATTTTCTTATGAATGAAATATGCCTTATTTACACTGTTTATTTTTTCTTGTAGTTCTGGTTTATTTTTCCTTCATTGTTCAATGTGATTTCAAGGTATTTAAAATTTCAATTTGTCTTACTTCATATTTGTCCGTGCAAATTTTTAGTTCCTTTCTGGATTTGTCTGTGGTAATCATTATTTTTGATTTTTGTCTATTTATTTTCAGTCCTATGTGTCTACTTTCCATTTCTAATTTTTCAACTATTTCTTCTAGTTTGCTCTTGTGTCTTGTTATTACCACAACGTCATCAGCGTATACTATTATTTGTGTCTGTCTAGTTCTTATTGTTCCGGTTATGTTTAAGTTGGTTATTATTTTGTCCAGCATTAGTATAAATAAAGTTGCGGATAGTGTATCTCCAAAACATATGTATCTTGTGTCTTAAACCATAAGCCTATTGTCTGTCTTAAAATCGATCACAAGAATTACTGATGTATCTAATTGAAAATTAGATGAAATTTATAATTAAACAATAAGACTATATATCTAGTTTCACTTCAGTCATGAGCTCAACCCTGATGAAAATATGCCCTAACCCAACATTTCCCAGTGAGATCAAGTGAATGATTCGTTGTCATGATGAAAGTAATAATTTAAGTTAACCTATCAAAACTTCAATTAACTGACCCGCTTTCGAAGTGCACGTACTATTGAACATCATCGTCGCTCAATATCAATATCGATAAATCTTGATAACGTTTTGCATTGTAATAAAGCCCATTAATCATGTGTTCGCTCGACGGGTGCGTGACGCAAAGCCCTTTCATGAAACCTGCAATCCATACGACGACGTGGTTGGCAAAGAAAAGCGACTGCACCGGCAGAAGGTAGCACACGCATAGCAATCACTGTCAAGCTAAATATGGACGCCGATGCTGACGTGGATGAAAACATGGGCGCTGTCATAAAGATGTCAACTTAACGATGCTTGAAGATTATGGGATGCTGCGGCGCACCAGCGCTGATCAGACTCCAAGCAGCTCAAGTCAGTCTCAAAGCAAGTAGCTGGCTACCACAAGCTACTTGCTGGGCTGTAGTGCAATACATCGAAGGCGGCCCCGACAGGCTGACATCAACCTGGTAAGACACGTCCTGCGATGTGTAAGTGCACACCACTAATTCATTAACCGCGGTTTATCTTATTTACGCTGAGTACACTTGTACGCAGCGCAGTATCGAAGCGATGCAAATCGTTCGGTAATCCAAGAACGCGAGTGCTAATGCAAAATCGCAATAAGTGAGTTATATAATGCGTTCGAAAGTTACAGGCACTTCGAAGAATGCCAACACTGCTCGTAATTGCAACCTATAGTAAAAAAGGTCGCGTCTCAAAAGAAGTTCTTTGAAGTAAGACACGGCGTATGAGTTTATACCATTCTTGGTGTTTGGACGTCTATGACCAATTGGTTTTACGGCTTAGATACAACTGTAATTGCATGTTAACTGTGCGCAGATACTGTATTCGCGCCACAGTCGAACTCAGAGCGTGCGTATTTGTTGCTCGGGTTTAATTGGTAGAGCAAAGTGGTTCGTGCCTTTCTGGAGACTGGCGATCAGCGCCGTTTTCGGATCATATTCGATTTCTCCAGCGCGTGTGCTCTGTTGATCCGACGACTGGGCGAAACTGGTTTATTAAGTGGAAATGCAATAATGTGCCGTTATCGCCACTGCCCGTATGAAAACTAATTAGTGTGATTTGCCACACATGGTCGTAAATTTTACCAACTTCGCCTGCATTTGGTGTCTGACGATGCGCGTGCGCACACGTATGCCTTATTTAGTCGTCTGTGCATGCGATCTGATGATCGTTGCTTGATTTAATTAAGTAAATTGTTAATTTGCTAATTAATGACTGAAAAGTCATTGAGTAAACAAGGCAGTCTGTCATGCTTTGATTTTGATGAGGTGCTAGGAGCCTTTTCGCAAGCCCTAATGAACATTTTGAAGTGAAGCAATGAATGAAACAGAGCTCTGTTGGAGAAAACTTACTCCAGAAGTGAGTTCTCGCGTGCATGAACGACAAACGGAAGATATAATACTACTTTATGCATTGAACTTTTATAACCAATAATTCACGACTAAATATCCATAATTAAGTGATTAAATATGATAATATCATGCTTTGATTTTGATGAGGTGCAAGAAGTCTTGCCATGGGTTGGCAATGAATGTTTAGAAATAAAAAAGTGAATGAAACAGGGTCCTGTTGGAATGCACTCACTTGGCTGGTTCTTTGGTGTGTGAACGACAAACGGAAGTGAGAACACGGATTTTATGCGTTCAACTTTGAAAACGCGCAATATACGTCAGTTGACAGCTGTGATATGTTCAATTTAACAAGCGCACCACGCACGCACTCGGCTGTGACATGGGGAAATTCCGCCTTCCATCGGAGAGACAGCTCATTTTTATACAGCCACGTCTGCAAGTTTCAGAATGTCGAAATGATTTATGAACTATATGAAATGTTCCACATTTAAATAAAGCAATTGAGAAGGTTGGGACCGTAGTTGGAAGCGTTGTATCCACCTAGGCAATTTGAAAGGGCGTGTTTGGTTTCGCATTAACATTAACTCGACGCGATTGAATAATTATCATTAACGTGTTGGGAGGTCAGCGCATTGTGTCCGCACTTTGCATCCATAAACATGATTATATCCCAGTCAGCAGTAAGGCAGTTTCTAGGCACTCTGTCGCCGAAGGTAGGCACCTCTTGCTTTACATACAATGGAGCCATGTCGTTACGTGACTCTCCTACGAAGCGTATCTTTTATGCAGGAACCTGGCAGCGTCCGGTCTGGCGGGCCGGCAGTATGCCCATAACACGAGCACAAACGCAAATGTGTTCCAAGCACCTGATGAATGGTGGAACGACGACGGCCCCTGCTGAATGGCGGGCTCCATTCGAACGTGGAATAGCAATGAGGCGGCTTGCATCGCTCCGTCAAACGTCGAAATTACCGAAAACAAGGCGCATGCCCAAGACCCTCAACTCTTTCTACGTCTGGCCCTGACAGACGTAGAAATGAACAACCCACAAGCCACAAAGGCAAAACGAACAACCCGTCAAGGAAGCCGAATATATAAAAAAGAACCAGTATCCTCCCCGATGACCATCTATGCCGCCAGTCGATGTCACGTAGTCCTCTATCGGCTAGTAGGCATGTGACGAGTCGGAATTACCATGATTGCTACCGGTTGCTGGCGGCGAGGTGGTTTGATTGACTAACGACTGACAGTTGGACAATGCACCTGCGAGGAATGCAGACGTGATGTGCAAAAGCAAGAAGGGCAAACCAAGCTCAACCGGAGCGTTGATTGGTATCAACCGGGGGACCAAAGGACCCAAGCATGTCCTGTCAAACCCCAAGCAAGTGGATTTTTGCTGGTGGGACATGCACGGAATGCAAATGCAAACAAAACCAGCACGGAAAGAACGACACGGCGTCGGCGGCAACTTTTCAGAAATAAAGCAATGCCATAGCTCATTAAGCTTCTGCCCGTTGCAACTGTCAAGATTATAAATCAGTGTGAGCCGGCTGGGGGGCCACCTCTGACCCCGACCTGTCACAAACAGCTTGTAAGTATCAAATATCGCTGTGTATTTAGACGCGAAGTCCACCCACATTCTCTCACACGTCGTTTACATTCTCACATCCAACGTCCACCATCCAATCTTCTTCCTCGCCATGTATCCCGTCCTGCCTCTACACGCTTGCTTCTTTCTGCTGTTGAATAATAATTATATGAAGGTCCCTACGTGAAGAGAAGCTTTTTAGCACAGGACAATGCAATGTGGGTGGTGTGCTTGTGCTTAGTGTTCGCGAGTACAATACGATCGCAATCGTTTTCACCGCGCGCTGCCTCACAATGCACACTGTTGGCGACGGTTTACACCAGTATCCCGAGTCCATCGAGTCAGTCCGGCGTAGTACGTGCACGCTATTCAAGGCTTTGAACTGCGAAATTCCGTGAAATGAATTGTGCGAGTGTATGGCTTGTCCGCGTGTCTAACGTGGGTCATAACATATCCGAATCGATTGTCGTCACCTCCCAGCAGGTGCATGTCGTGGTACCATCGTGGCATGCAGGTGTGTGTGGCCCTGTCACGAATTGCTTTCATAGCGGACGCGACCACAGCAGGATACAAAACACAAAACCGCTGTAGTTGACATGACTAGTAATATATTCTCTGCTATTCAAAACAGTGCTTTGATCAGTCCATCTGAAGATGATGAGGTCTATAATTTAAAAAGTCATGACTCCTCTACCGGCTGTTGATTGAACTTTGGTAAATAATGCTATAATGGATATAGGATAAATTGACTGGGAACCTTTTTTATTACTATTCAAAACAGTGTATCAGAACAGGTATTCTCATGAGATTTAAAGGTAATGTAGCTTCTTAGTAGAGAAAAAAGAGACACGAACTCTTTTCCGGTTGTTGATCGAACGTTGGCCAAAAATGGCGGGAAAATAGGATTAATGGTCCGGATGGGCACCGCGGTTGTAATAAATTCTTGAGCAAGAATTACCGGCTTGCAAGTTGCGAAATATGACAGCCTCATAAATTGCAGACAGTGCTTGCATTCACCGCATTCGTGGTAATATATGGCAGGCGCGAACCCCTGGCAGACCGCCGCCACCGCGGTCTCAACCTTCTAGCAACTCGCATTATTTTTTCCTTCGCCTTCTTCCATCTTCCCTGTCTTGCTCACCCCGGCGTCCCATCCAAGCCTTTTGGCCTCTCTAGCTCGCCGGCCGGAAGTGGTGGAAGCAGTGCGTAGTTTGGTTACCACCATATTTTTTCCAAAAGTCGGGGAAGCGAGCGCCACCGAGATAGTTAATGTGATTTATTCCGACCGAGATAACCGGTAAGCCGACTTGAAATGATAACGTCAAGCACAGAAGCAACTTCTCTACGCTGAAAGTTTATAAGCCTCGCAGTGTTCTTCTGCGGCAGCCATACGAAAGGAGCCAAGAGCAGAGAGAGGCCACTTGAAGCATTATCGACCTCTTTATCTGCTGAGATACCCACATATACGGAGTCATAATGTATCCGTCGACGTGGCGTGGCGTGGAAAGCAAACCATAAAGAATGTCGCCGCCGCTACGCGCGCGCGCCATTCGGAAAACCGCCTATCTTGTAGCGCTAGACAGCGCTACATGCCGAAGTACACGATTAAGCAAGATAAATCTAATGGTGAAACCTTGTTAAAAGTGGCGTAAATGGCAACCCGGAGAGCAATACATTTAGTGGCGACGGTGACAGCCACGTCGTGTGTTTGCTGAGTGGAGGTAGTTTACTGGATCCAAGTACAAACACCCTTACCACTCTAGGCTCAACCATAGTCTGCCGATGTTAAAGCTAACATAGAAATATCGATATTTATAGCTCCTAGTAGTATATTAATACATAAATGTTATTGTGTGACTAACTGTCTATATTTTACTGTCCATATCACAATGATCGGCAAAGGAAAGGGAGTTCCAGAAAAATGATAACCGTCTGTTTTATCATTAAGTTACTTTGAGGGTCACCTTCTTGGTAACCCTAGGATACCAATAGAAGACTACCTTTTCTCAGTACCACCATTTAGAAAGCTAAATCTTTTCTGATGAAACTGTTTTATTCGGGAAGTCCACCAATTTTGACATTCGTTCGTCAGACATAGGCAGTAGATGATAATTTATCTATTTTCATAGAGTTAATACTGATGATGTACGACTCTGGTGGACTGGGTAGTGTAGCCTCGGGGGTTTATGAACTTGTGGGGTCTCTGCTTTAACCAAACGAGATAATTCCTCAACCTACTGCATCCTCAGAGTAGAAGTGTTTCTGATGGGTCTATACCCTTCTGGAAATCATTACATTTTCATCGCTAGTGATTATAAAATCGAACATATTCAGGTTGTTCTAGTTCACCCAACCACAGAAGGAGATTGCACCTACAAACACAAGCATTTGCTCTTGTATGGTGCGCATTTAATGAATTGTCTCTCGTGCTTGGAGTCTTTTGATTTATGCTGATGGCACTAGCATTGAGCCATTGTTTGGTAATGCGCGCGAAACGATCGTCGTCGTCGTCGACGACGGCAGGGAAGGCAGCAAAGAGCAGTGCTGCGGTGGCGGTGGCTATTCACCAAGAGAGCGGGCGCATGGGTGTGAACTGCGCCGCTTAGTGTATTGTCTTCCGGCGAACAATACCAAATCATAATTCTTGCACGCTCGGCTAACGCACGACCAGGTGTGTTTCCCCCGGCCCCGGCTTTATGAACTGATGGCAGCTATTTATCACCATCAGTATATCTCTCGTGCGCTGCCACCGCCGACGACGTCTCTATATATCGCTGTTTGCGTATGTGTAACTGCCTGCATAGCATATGAATATGTGTTCATGTGAATGTATATATGTGTGTGTTGGTGTGTGTGGGATCATGTCTCATGCCTATGGCGCGTCGGTGGAGGCACGACACGTGCACACCGCCGGCGAAGATGTAGAGACGTAGACGCGCCTGTCCTAAATAAATAATCACAAAACTTTGCCAGGTCGGTGTAATCGCCGTCGCCGTAGTCATGGTACGGTGCGCATATATCTTCTCCTCTTCGCGGCGTGATTTATGGACGACAATAAGTTAATATCTGCCAGTAACATGTTACAACACTACCGCCGGTATCGTCCTCATTAATATCAGTCAAACGCAAAACGCACTTTCTCGCCCATTGCGAATGCACACCGCACTGGAACAGCTGTTTTTATACTGTTTGTTCCGAATCAAATCGTGAAGAAACCTAAATTTATTCGTGTAAACATCAAAACGCTGTTAAGTACTATAATAACACAAATCCTTTGCAGTGGTCTAAATATGAAACTTTTATAACGTTAGGTCTGTTATTTTTATCTGCTCACGAAAACATACTACGACTAATCCGTGAACAAATCATCCCAGATTGTCATTCAGTTTATTCGGATGCGTATCTACTTGTCCAACACAACACCACAAATTTGAACGAAACTGTCACAATCCTCGGCGACATATATTTCTGTTTGTCAGTGGCAGGATTAAAGCTTTCTCAGTTATTATTCCGCGCTTGAAGATTATTCTGTGACATACATCATTCGAAACATGTAACGGCCTGTCGTGCGGTTTTGTCAGCGTCATCACATCGCCATTGCGAAATTGTGTAATGGACGATAATTAATTACGAACGTCGGATGCGTCCTAACATGGCACGTCCAATCTCGTCGATTAGTATTTCTTCTTCCACACGCCACACACACGCACACAGTTACTTCCACAAACTCTTGTTCCTCGCGAACAGCTTTCAGTCTGATATCGGCGAAGAGGAGAAGAAAAAGCGCGTCGGAACGTATGGTCCGAACGCCACATTCCTGACGTTGACAGAGGACTCAAGACACGAACACCTTAACAAACCGCATCTAATTTACATACTCCGAGAGGCGCAGAGAGCCGCAATGCTACAAGCATTTAATTTACACATCATTAATTACACCCGAGCCCACTTCATAAATGTCAGGTGACACCTCTTCCAATTTCCAGCCGAAACGCCTAATTAAAACAGCTGCTAACTTCCTCTCGCTATATTTAATAGATAGTCAGATCACATTTTGTACGATTAAATTAATAAAAAATGGTGATTAAACATTGGGGTAATATATTTTGAATGTTTAGTCTTCATTCTCGAAATATTTGCGTACTGAACACGCGCGGTTTATATTTTCATATTTTTTACGATTCCTACAGTGTCGTGGGCTGTCAGCGCGGCGACTTCTTACAGCGCCCACGCCTACATGTACAATTCATGTTTTTCAGCATTTGGCTGCTCGCTTTTTTTGTAGGTGCACGTCTTTCACGCGATTTACGACGCCACCATGCCAACATACATTATGTGACACCGCATCACGCAAGTGTGCAGGCACCTGACAAACGAAAACGTTTTCACGGTGTCCAACCATGACTAATAATATTGCGCACCATAATAATAGCTGACATTTTGCCTGTGAAATACTTTGGTTAATTGGACGAGGTGATTGACACTCGGTTGCAATTAAGCTGTGTACCTCAGACAATAGTTAGATTTGGCACACACTGTATAACTAGGATTTATTACGTGTGCGATGTTCATTTCCACTAATTTCATGCCGTTCATAAATTACAGGAGGACTGCGAGAGTGTGGAACGTTTTATTTCGACAGCCTCCATACAGCTCAATAGAGCTCAATAAATACGTTTTGGCAGCGAACTGGGACTAAGACAGCGTAGCTTATGTAATGGGTGACCGATAACAAATTGCAAAAATATCACATGGTTTTTATATTTAGTAACAAAATGTTTATATCTTTATTCCTTTGAAATACTAATTTTAAGGGTTTGGAGATTTTTAACCAACATGAAGACAGCAGATTAGAAAAGTGTATATATTTCTTATGATAGGACTGAAATTTAAACAAATCCTATTTAAAACTCCCATAAGATTCTAATATTAGTAACAACATATGAATAGTATATTGATTAAATGGATCAGGGGAGGGAAGTTGATTTTACCAAAGGTGTCACTCAGGAGTTCCTTTATGCAATTTGCAATCGCAGCTTAATAAATTTCCAAAAGAAAAAAAAAGGGAGGAGGACATACAAGCACCATTGGTGCCGTGTCGAAAATTTATATCTTCATTTCCAATGGGCGGTAATGAAGGGAACGGGACACGGGTCTGGCGGCAAAGGCGGAGGACCCAGGTGTGAACAATGAGTAATGTGCGCGAGACGCGGCGGGACGCACTCGTACCCGCTCGTGTACTTTCATAAATCTTGCTCTTGTGCAGCGGCTTCATGTTGCCAATGCACCGATGCACCGCATGCATGCCTCATTTGAATACTCGTTATGTAAGTTGAAATAAAACTAGGCATAAATCCTGCAGCGTACCTGTGCCGCCGCCGTGCCGCCGACGTTGTCGTTATAAATATAAATAAACCGCTTAACGGGTAAAAGCTCGCGGAGTGCACGCGTGCTTACCATCCCACAATATACTATGCACAATTAATTTCGAACAAAAGTGTTTTAACAATGCTGGTGATCATTCAGGACGTGCATGTCTTTATTTGCTTGAGCAAGATTCAAAAATGAGTAATTATTTATGATTGTTTGTTTGATCCGGTCCCGACGAAGGTTGGAGGTAAGAAAGGGGAGCTTGGGTCTTCATGTTGGCAGGACGGGGATTTGTCTAGGTTAATAACATAAGGTTAATAACATTCCTTGAGAGAATGAACAAGCTGAAATAAATCTATCCAATTTGGCTATTTTGACGGTGATGATCTATATAGTTCGCTAGTTAGTTCGCTAGAGATATTCGAGGTCTCTGTATGACTTTCCTAACTAGTAAACTTGGTTAAGAACAAGCCAGTTCTAATTGAAATCTATAAGTACACACTACGGCTTTTGTATGTTAAGAGGGAGTCCCATATTCCTTGAGAACGCTGTTCTTCGTAAACTAATGGGAATATTATTTACCTTCACATCAGTATAGAAACTTATTCATTCCGTTACAACTGAGATATTGCTGGATCAGTGCATTATTATTACACTAAAAGAGAAAATTCGGAAAATCTATGTTTAAAAAAGACAGGTGACTTGATATATACCCCATATGGGGAGATTGTTTGAGAATTATATCAGATATGTCTTAGATTACATATAGTAACTTTGAGAGAATGGGCTCAATTGATTTGGAAGATGCCCATAGAGCACAGAGGCACTATGTGCTCTAACCCAGTTCTTGATGCATACAGTCATTCCATGTGTGAGAGAATGACCTCAATTGATTTGGGAATTCCCTCAGCGGCTCACTAAGCTAAGTAGGTTCCTGATGCCTGCAACATTATGATCTTAAGGTTGAAGGCTCACCTCATATCATTCTGTATAAAAACGTCGAGGGAAGAAATATACGTCTGATTTTATCTGTTCCCAAAAAGTCAGGTCTTTCATGTACATTTTTTACGGAAGTTTGAGGACATGACCTCAATTTATTGCGAAGTTCCTTTTCAATCCCACCCGTCTCAGTAGGTGTGCTCTATTTCCTAGATTTTATATAGGCACATTGCGAGAATTATCTTAGTTGATTTAGCAGATCCTTCCTCTGTGCCCTACGGACTAATTCAGTATGTTTAGAAAAGCCAGGTCTTGCAACAAGCCGATGACATTAAGGATATATACCTCAACAGGGAGGGATTGTTTGTGAGTTAATTCAGATACAAGTCTGCTTCCCTTTTTCCTTGCATTCTCCATGTTTGTATACTAAATAATTGAAACCAAAATACGATCGGAACAAGTACAGAACCCCAAGGTGTCCCCCTGCTGACATAGGATTGGTGCGGGACCACCCGACCTCTCGAATGGGTAGCAGCGCCACAGGTACGCGAGCAAATCGCACACGGGGGCCGGCCGTCGCGCAGCGTCATGACAGGACGACCGGAGATAAACAGCTCGGGCCCGTGGGTGGTGCGCTTGTTGTCGCGGACTTAATGCTCGTGTAGCAATTTTTTATGCCGACATATATCCCATGCCTCGCCTTATTATGATGCGTCTCATCCGTTCTGCTGCGTGCCATCGCCGTGCGCGCCGCAAGCACCGCGTTAACGAAGCACCATCATAAATTCATTGCGTTTATAAGTTATGGTACGAAATTAATTTCGGCTGGGGGCACGGCCTGGGACGGGCCCACACACACCTGTCATATAATTTTGACGAAAACTGCCAGGACGAGTTGTGGAGAATTAATAACGCTGATAATTTTCACTACAAGCGGCTTTCGCGAGGCGATTAGCATAATTAATCAGAAATGACCTTTATCGCGTTCGCATCGCAGGTAATTACAACTTGTCACAATCAATCATCCGTGGTAAGTGTGCGGCTGTGCTCGGGTGAGACGGCGGCCCGACGTTCGCATTTTTTTTTGCAATCAGCCTTCTGCAATGTAGCTCGCTCATTGACGGATTTTCTGCGCTGCGTTTAATGATCGATTTTATTTGATATCGGTGCAGAGTAAATAACCGCGTGCCATGGCATGTATTACGCGGCGTCGTCGTTCACGCATTATCTCTCTGTCTCGCTGCAGTTGGCGTACGTAATGCTCGAGTAATTCGAACATCTATAAAAGTATAAAATGGGAAAGTCGAGCGACCGGATTATAAATAACTTCGTTTACAACTTAATTCCTGCCCGTTAGCTATACAGCGAGAGAGACTGTCGGTTTGGACATCAACATGCTGCGATGTGTGAGTCATTTCAATTCACGATTCAATGCACTGCAAATCGAAATCGCAAATGGCTGCCAGTAACGTGCTCGTTGCACAAGTTGGACATGTGTACAATGCACACATCAACTTGATTCTTGAAGAAAGACATTCCTCGGGGTATACAGTATGTCTTACAGCTCTGATTTTATCTGTACCCGTAAAGTTCAGGTCTTACGTCTACATTCTCTACGGAAGCTTTGAGGGTATGACCTCAATTGATTTCGAAGTTCTTTTTCAACCCCACTCCTCTTAGTAGAGCTGACCCATGTCTTAGTTTTCATATAATAACTTTGAAGGAATGCCATCTATTGATTTGGAAGATCTTTCTCCTGCGCACTATGGACCAATCCAGCTCCTTAAAGGATCGCCCCAAGTCATCTCATACAGAATGTTTGAGAGAATGACCTCAATTGATTTGTGAGTTCTCTCTTCCGCTCACTATGCTAGGTAGATTCTTGATGCCTCTAAATCGTAAAGTTGACGGATTTCCTCCTATCATTCTGTATAGAAACTCTAAGGAATGACCTGAATTGATTTGGAGCTATGACACTTTCCAATTCTTAACATATCTGTTCATGTTGTTGGTGCTTCCAGTTTCATCTTTAGGGATTGGGAAACCTTAGTATTATATTATGCCTCCGAGTCTTTCTTCCATTCGCTGAAGATACGATATCTCAATAAATGCTAAGTCCTAAACTTATGTAATGGGTACCTTGGGCCGATTTACTTAAAGTAGGACTCGCTCCATAATGACGGAGAGACTAGTCTGGGAAATTCGTAACTATGGTTGGGACCCAACATAAAATCAGAATGTAGACGCTCATACAGTTATGAGAGAATTACAGTGGGAGTGACCTCTTGAAGACTAAGTTGATCCATGCTATTCTGAGGCTTACCACTAACTCACCATGAATTAACGGAAGTATCAGTGCTCCCTAGAAGATTAAGTTGATCCGAACTCTCCTGAGGGTTACCACTAACTCAGCTTACACTAATGCCAATACTCCTTAGAATACTAAATTGTTCCAAGTTGAGGATTACATGTGTTTTAATCGTAGAGTTTCAGATATATTTGTCCAGATGAAATTCTGTGGATGTGACTAACAATAAGAATTGATATAGGTACAAGGAAGTCACGCCCTGATATATCATAAAGCAACTCTAAATCTGTACCCATGAGCTAGATATTTTCACACTGCGTAGATTCCAAGCAAACAAAACTGTTAAAAGTTATTAATATTAACAGGTGATTTCCTATGTATTACAAGCACATTTCGCAATAAATCAACACTTGGTGCGATAAATAAAATATGTAACACGAATCATTCCTGTTTAATTTTTAACTAAAGCTAATAAAGATCGATGATTTACGACAGCAGACAAGCCTAATTTATGGCCATATAATATGCCAAAGTCACGATACGCACACCTTCATTCTCGCTGTTTTTGTATCTTATGCGAATGGACCAAAGTCTATTCGACTTACTTTATTAATGCGCCGCGTATTTAGCTCGCCTAATGGATAAAACTTAACCTCGACATGTAATAAAATAACTTTAGCGGATAAAAGGCGACGTCTCCTCGTCGTTGGAGCTGTCGCTCGGTTGGTTGGCGTGTCGTTATACCCAGGGCCTGGTTGATAAATGAAACCGCTCGGTGCGCACCCGAGCACTCTGCGAACGGAAGCCATTAACACAAATATGCGAAGAGCCGCAGTCTTCGTCGCCGCCAGCCAACTTTGCCACATTCGAATTTGTGGTGTTTGTTTAGAAAAGTGACTCGCGCAACCAGATGCGACTTGCTTCTTGCGCTTTGGTGCAACGAAAAGAAGTGCAAATGGCCGCCAACTGTCAAGCGTAATGCCACCTACCGGTAATGCTAGCTATTTTACACTCTAATGCAATCACAACTGTGGGTTATAAATCGTGAATTTGTTTATCCCCATGAGGCTACAATCCACCAGCAAAAGACTACTACTACTGTAGCGAAAAGCTGTTTGTTGGCATGTACGGGGAATCATACAAGAAAGGGAACCAAGGGAACGAAGATGGAGGCACTTTCGGCGCACAGTGATTAATTTGGTAAATGTGCAAAGCCGCCGTAGACCTTTCAGCCTGCCTTTTGTTCTCTGGCGCTCGTCGCCCGTCCACCGCAACTCACGCATGAATAAACGATGATGAGGACATAAATCTCGAGGTAATTTATTTGAATTGCGTTTGCGGGACAGCGCTGACGGCGCGCCGACTTGAATTTATGAAGAAGTGTTGTGCTGCGTGTCAGCGGCGTTCTTCTTTTGTACTTGCTATCTGCGAACGTACTACAGAAAGAAAGATAAAAGCCTCTTGTCCATCTCAACAACGGGAGGAAGACATAATTCTACGCCGTGACATGGCACACATGCCTTCAGTTAATGAACAGCATAAAACTAGTAGTTTCATAGTCCACTCACCGGTACTCAATTCTCAAGATGGTCTACTGAATCTTGATTACTAGCGCCAGGAGTGGTGAAATTACTAACAATTGTACAGATATTTCTGAGACACCTAAATCTGAAGTACTGAAGTACCTAAGAAATTATTGGGAATCTAAAAATTTTATCGAATAGACATCTTAAGAAGAAAAAAGACATCTTGCTTCTTGTATAATGTCAATCTATAGGTCTAAATAGGCTATATTTCGTTCAATTTGTTCTGATGAAATGCCACAAATATGAATGAATGACCTAAACTTGTCTAAGCAAAAATTATAGCCGGGAATATCGAAAATCTGCTCAAAATCTTCCATAAACTATACCTTTTGAATTTGTATTATACATTCAGATATACGACCGTTTTGAAACACAAGAGCAAATTTGATAAACGGTTTTCTTATTTTTACAACAGCGAGAGAAAGATGAATGTCTGAACTTGCGACTTGATGCTTCAAGAAAATAAATTTTCCGTTTCCCGCGAAGATGAATGGCCCCAGCCTGCATACGCGCAACGTATATTTTTCCATCGCTGCCATATGAAAGTGGTAGAGTGAAGAAATGAAGATTTCTCAATTTGCCACAACGCCTAAAACACTCCATCTTAACGGCAACGCACGACCCCACAGACCTTCCACCTCTCCCATGCAGCTGCATAGAAGGTATTTACGAATACATGGCAATAAATCACACTTATCGCGAAATCTGAAGAGGCCTTAAATTTTTTATTGTTCGTGCCATAAAACTCAAGATGAAAGTGCCACCCGTTCATAAGACACGTACGCGGATGAAGTTGTTTGTAACCCGCTTGTTGATCCTCCGTTAAATATGGCTCCAGGAAGCCAAACACGTGTTTAATTAAACTCCGATCATGTCTGATGACATTTGGAGATTTTTTTACCCTGATATGAAGGAATGGACGATGTTTTCATTTCGACGATGCGGTTTTTGGGATGCACTCTGTTGGCAAATGCAGGCAGCGAGGATAAATCACTGTCTATCTGCGATCTTTATTAGCCTTCGAATGTGTTATTTTTATCATTTTAGTGCGTCGAGGAACTGGGTACGTTTTTATCTCGAATACGTGCAACATTCGGCAACATAAATAAAAATGAGAGCTGCGAGTCAATGTTGAAACAAGCATGAAGGCAAGCGGTCTCTAGATTTGCATCATGACAGAGTGGGCTCTTCACACAAAGCCTTCGGCTATTTCAAGTCATTAATAAGATAATAAACATTTATTCCACCAGCATATGATTACAATTATTGCTTCATGAATAATGCGCGCGCGGGTGATAATAAAATAAGTTTATTGCCGGCTGGTATCCTAAAACTCCGCCAATAAAACTATAATTGCTCATATTTTACGAAATAATTAATGTTTATATTTATCGCATGGATTAATATGCTGTAAATCAAGTGTGTTTTTAGATCTAAAGCCCCCGTCATTAAATCGTGTTCAATTTAATGTTCGGCGTTGTTTTCCAGTTGCAGCAAAATATGTAGAAGTGTCCCTTAGGAACATATTTTATACCTCTGTGAAGGTAGTAAAATATCCCAGGCAAAAATTAGGAATAAGAAAAAAATAAAAACAGGGAGTACCTTTTCTCCTTGGCATATGTTATTTACATGGCCCAAATTTTATGCTTGGTGCAAATTCATAACACTCTGTTAAATAAGATTATGAATTGAGTTTGGTATCAAAATATTTATTTTGTTTCTATTTGCGAATATAT
>JAODAC010000012.1:1556368-1581856 GCA_027575185.1 Mimaenictus wilsoni | reverse complement strand
TTCACGTATGACGAAAAATTTTAGGTATATTTGAAATAATTAGTAGTTTTAACTTGATACTTTTAAAAATAAGCATTTCAATAGCAGATTACTTTAAATAACAGATTACTGTTGCATCTTTATTGTTGAGGTGATCACTGATAATTAGTTTAAGATTCCTTGCCAGGACATTTCTTTAGAGTATATTTCGAGACAGGTTCACGTAGACTGCTGAAAGCCTGGCGAATTTTATGAAGTGTTTGCAATATTGTTGTGTGTGCAGTCGGCTTTCGTGTTATTTCTTTGTGTCTATGACAAGCAGAACGACATGCTGCCAACAAGCGCGCCGACACGTCGCCGGCACGACGCCGACGTCGGCGGTATTTTATTAAGAGCCTCACCTGTCGCGGCTCGTTTGGATGTACCCAAGCGTCGCGAGCGGCGGGGACAACCACCGCCACCGCGCCACCAGCAGCAGGACGGCGACACGCGTCTACCTAGATATTGGTGCTCGGCCCGAGAGAGAAATTACTGAAGTGAGCAGACGGCAGCGAGCGATGGCAACGAGCGGAAAACTGAACGGGCGGCGGTGGCAGGCGGTAGCGTTGGCGGCGGGCGGCTGTCGGAGAATGAAAAGGACGAAACGAACGCGAAGCGGCAAGCGGATGTCGCGCCTGTCGGCCGTGGTGACGGGTAATTATTCCCTGACAGTGACATAGTATAGCAGCGCCTCGTGTGGCATGAGCGCCTTTTTTCCACGCTTCTCGCCACCGCCACACCCACCACTCGCTGTTCCGAATTTGTCGCAAACAACCGCAGTCGACGGCCACAAATATGCCTCGCGTAACAAAAACATTCACACCAGATCAGAGTCGCCCGCGAGCACTCTGGAGAACTTAGCGTGGGGGGCGGCGCAATATTTATTCCGCCTGTCAAAGCGTTGGCATGAAACAGGAAATAAATCAACTTTATACACATATTTACATAATACGCCTGTTTTGAACTTTTGCAAATTTCATTCTATATTTAGCGAATTACATAGACAGCAGCACATCACATCAGGCTTATATAAATCCGAGATAACCTTACCTCCACTACTGAACAGCTGAAAATATTCTGATCAGTTGGCGTACCCGAAAAATGCAGGTTAGTAAGCACAGAGAGATAAGAAGCCGCTAATGAAACTGAATGGGAAAAGTTCCTGACCGGGTTGGTTATGGATGTCCGACAGGGTCCACTCATATCAGCTCATCAGATGCATGCCGAAATTCATACCAAGTATTGTTTTTTGATACCTAGACGACAATATAACCGAATTCTACTTCTAGACCTAGTCCTGATATTTATATCCATTTGTATGTTTCTTTACCAACAAGGAATCTTTCATAGGATCATTTTTTGGAATGAGTTTTAACTAGAGCAAGCTTCAGAGTTTCTGAAATTCAGAGGAAAATACTGACTACGACGCATCCCAGTCTACACAACCGATTGTAAACTCTTCTTTTTACTAGGAAGTAATAACAAGCACATTATTGGGGTTAAAGTTTAAGTGCGAATGCAACTTTCCAACTAAAAAACTCAAATTGTCCAAAATATACGAGATTAAATTTAAATGTATAATGCGACCACGATAGAGATATTTTTTAAATGTATTCCGTGCGCCGTCAGATGAGAAAGTGGATACACACACCGCCCATAAATATAGCTATAAAGTTGGTAAAATTTATATGAATGAGGACATATTCGACGATAATAACCATAAATAAGCATCTTCAATGGGCACAGCATTCCCCGAGGCTTCGATACTCGCACATTAATGTCAGCCAGTTATTTAACGATTCTCCAGGCCGATCGAATGTGCAGGAAGATATGTGGCCTTCTTGCCGGTGATCAACGATTAGATAATGATCATGATGAAGTTGGCAATAAAGGCAGCGCACCGCATCGCGTTTATATATACATCGCCTTCCTCAAGATCGATAAATTATGCCAGAAATTAGAAAACTTTTCATGTACCCTCCTGCCACATGCCGCCTGCACTCAAAAACGTTGAGATACAACCACAGATGCTTTCTGACATTTTAAAGACATTCATTACGGAGGGGCACGCTGTAATAAACGTTTATCTTATCTCTATTATCAATTAATAGAGCGCTATAATGATGGGATGTATGGAGAGTCAAATGGTAGCCCACCCCATAGGATTTCCATTCAAGGCACATAATTTAAAATGTTATCTGGTTATCAGACGCTCGTTTGCGTTTTGATTTATGCAATGTTGTGATTCGGAAGCTTTACGCTGCGTATCAGCATTAGGTTTTAGTTGTTTTACTGATTTGTGATTTTGATTTGCGATTGTGATTGCCACCACCGCCTTGCTGGGTTCAACTATAATAAATATGATGAATGGCTACGAATTAGTGCGCGCTTCCAAGTTGAAAATTATTAGCGGGCGTATCAGCAGAGCTTTTATCTATTTTATAAATCGCCCTGGCTTTCAACTTTAGCGTGAAGGGGTGGGTGGTCGCTTTTCGCTGGCGGCTGCAGTGGCGACGGCGACCCGGCCAGTTTATAAGGGGTTAACTTATTGCGGCACATGCCTAACGTTTTGCTTTATAACCTTGGGTCTTATCGACGCTCGGCGCCGCGGAAAGAAAATTTATGACAACGCCGTTGATACTGTGTGCGTTTGGCGCTCGTTTTGACAGGTGGGAGGTGGGGGCTGTGGTGCTAGAGGGGTAGGAAGGGTGTTCGGTGGCGGCTGGTCGGGCGGTTCGAGATGATAAATGAGCTCCCAGATAGCTTTATTTATTCATCGAGTTCTTGCCGCCGCCACAGCTAAGCGAGTCGCATAATGTGTGCCCATTCCACGAGTCTCGTCTGAACCCGTCGACAAGGGTCTCAGCCATTCTGCATGAGGTGCTGCGATGAGAAATGAGTTGCTGGTTAAGCAAAAAGGTTTCCTTCCATTGTCGGGTTGTGATTATTAGGGTTTTGTTGGGACATATGTTCACACTCCATGGACGTACACGTTGCTAGTGTCTCTAGATACTCTGTTCGGTTCGATTTCTAATGAACTTTCAGTAATATATCATTTGCAATAACCTAACTAGAGGTCTTTAGCAGGGTTGTTTAGAAGCAGATCAAATGTTTCCTATTAGACCGGTCTTAATTGAGTTCATTTCAGAGATTCTGTGGTATTTCACTTCATCAGAATTCTTTCTGAGTCGTTGTGTTCATGAAAATCTTTAGGACCTCTGCTTGGAAGTTTCCTAAAAAGCTTTTGGGAATTCCACAGAGGTAATTCAGACCAATTTATTTCGCATCATCCTAACATAAAAGCATTAAGCGATTTCAATACCACATATACAAATAGTTCAATTCTTGATCATAGTCCACTGTTTCTAAGGATCCAATTTCATTATACAAATATATTCAAATAACAAATCGAAATTAAATTCACCATAATATTACAATTTCATCCATAGCTCCTCCTTGTGATCATTTCAGGGATTCTGTGGTATCAGAATTCTATCAGAAAAGCAATTTTTATGAAAAATTTTAGACCTCCGCTAGGAAGAACCCCCAGAAAGATTTTAGGAACTCCGCAGTGGTGAACCATTATCAAAATATTTCTCATCGAACTCTGGAGAATGATTTTTTCTTATACAAATCAGAATTAATGCTTTCGTATAATTTTTGTTAGTGTTAGTCGGAATGAAATTGGAACCAAATTCTTAATAAAATTATAATTTCCTCCCTTGTATAACTCTAGTCCGTTAACAGACAGAGTGTAATTTTGAGACAATCCCTGTTTGAGATCATTTTAGGGATTTTGTGGTGTTTCTAAGAAATCAAACAGATCAAATGTTTCTTCTTAGACATTTCACATTATCAGAATTCTTTCTGAACTACTGCGATCGAAAAGATCCCCTGCTTACGTACTCCCTAAGAAGGTTTTTAGAAATGCCACAGTGGTTAACCATTCCATAATATTTTTCAATAGCCTAACCATTCGTTACAATTTCCTTCATTGCTCCGCGCCATTCCGTTGTCAAAGGTATGCAATTTATTAGTCTTAGGAAAAGCTATCTTCGTGGAGATTCTTAAGACCTCTGTGAAGACACTCCCTAAAAAGGTTTTTGTAAACCCCTCAGAGGTGACGATTTCTAAATATAATATAATCATTATATAATCATCATAATCATATAATCATCTACAGAATCATAGAGTTAATTTCATTCTTTCATGTATAAATGAGTTTAACTCTCGATAACAGGAATCCCAAGGATCAATGCTCTGTCATTTGAGCCATTTCATCAGACTTTAATATTAGTAGTTGGAATTAAGATAGATCAAATTGTAACTAAATTCATCATAAAATTACAATTTCCTCCATTGCTCCGCTCCATTCCGTTATCAGAGCCATGCAATTTGGGTCAGGTCTTGTTTGCGTATGCATGTTACAACTTGCACCAACATTTGCACATGATCGTATTTGCGTGGTTGACTGATAATTTTCTGGACCACGTGATGCTGATTGCACATAAACCGTACGCGCCGCGTAAAGGTCGTAAAATTGTAATAAAATATACGATGCAATAAAGCGTTCACTCGGTGGTGCTATAATTGCACTTAATGAATATTTATCGGCATCTCGCGGCCGATGTGTATGTGTGTGCATGCGCTGTTTGCATGCGTGTTTGCATGGGTTTTGGATGCATGAACGGCGGCCATAAAACCGCGCGCTCGGTTCTTTTCCCCGAGCTACTCGCGGTCTACACAGCTCATCTGCATTCAGTGCAGGATGGGGCGCTCGCCGCCGCCCCGGCCGTTATATCGGACATTAAATTATGGCTTCGATCGTTTTTCGCTGCCGCCGCGGCCTGTTCTTCCCATCCACCACCATTCGCGGATCGCGTGTGCACTGCGCATTGCGAATGATTTAAGGCAGGCCCTGTGTCTTTGCATGCGGTGCGCAAAATGTTTGCACGGCACGCTTTACATCTGCATCTTTGCATACCGATCTGAATCACCACTCACCGCTGAAGTTTATGCGCCATTCGGATATTTATTTATAAGCTTCCATAATATAGATGGTGCTGCTATTCATCCATCCTGAAAGGCCTCTGATCAGATTCAGAGAATTGACATCATTATTTACAATCGTCCTGGTAATCATAGTTATTGCCTGCGTACTTTTAAAAATCAGAACCGGCCTCTTTCCATTATGTGCTCCATTACATTTAATTTAACTTTACCTTGGCTCATGATGTAGTTACAACTTCTTCCCATCATATTCCTATTCCTGTAGGCTCAATATAACAACTTCTCAATCATAGATGGCGTTACTTTTTATCAAAATGGTTTGCCCCCAATTAACACTTTCATAAAAACATCAAATAAAGAAAAACGTCAACGTTAACCTAGAAAGATAAAATTTGTCACGTCTGTCAGCTTGAGAAAGGCCGAAATTCTGCACAAATATAAATCATGATAATTGATAAACTCATGCCCGTCAGGCTGGGCGATCATTTAAGAATTGTGCGCGCGAGAGTCAAACGCGATTATTGTCTGCGCTGCTTGGTAATTATGTCATTAATCAAGTCGGGCCCGAAGGTTTCAGGAAGGACGGGAACCGGAGGGAAAAAGCGCGAGGCCCCGCTTACGTGATTAATAGTTGCAATAATTCAACGTCGGCGCGTGTTTTCAAAACGCGCAAATGTTGCGCCGTCGCGAATTACACGCACTTTTTCCCGCCACAGCTGGCACGTTTGAAAGATGCCATCAGCCAGTCGCACCAGAAAGGAAAGGAGCATCTAACGCTAACTCATTAATGTTGTGCATACTCGCATCAATCGATTAACGTCCTGATACGCTCAGATATACTCTGCTGCAATCTCAGAGCGGTGGACAGTTATCTGCCTCAAAACCCTGATGACGGTTTACACTTAGTGTGTTGCATACGCCGACTTCGCAGCCGGCATTTTCTTATTAGCCTGAATGTTAATAACGCCTATTAACTTTAAATAATTATCGATTGATAATTAGTAGCAGCTATAAATTTGTGTTTGTTAATTAAAGAAACGGGTTTCATTATTCTTGAATAAATCTCTTCGGTGTGTTGAACGGTGCTGCGCCGAGGCAGTTTAGGCTCGCAAGCCGCTCGACAGTGATTAACGACTCGTCATAAATTCTCGTAATCATCCATCGTATGTCATAACGAAATTAATATTTTCTAGCGTTTCAAAGATGCCTTGATGTGTATTTGCCATTCCCGGACTCTGTGAAATCTGCCAATGAAGTACATATTAAATTGGACTTTTAATAGCCTTTACAGTTTCTATTCCATTAATTGGTTCTACTCTATATTCTATTAGAGGGAGTTGGCAACCTTTTTCGCTGAGGGTCAAAATGAACCAATAATTGTAAACGAATATTTATGGCCGTTGATATATTATTGGAACATATTTCATTACAAAAGGAGTGAGTGCGCATCCGGCATTCCTAAACTATAGTAGGGCACTTGAAAGTCTTGGGTCAGTTCGTGACCCACGAACTACAAACCTTTTTTTATTAAACTTGCTGTAATCCTGTTCCTTTCCGTTATCATCCTATCCTGTGGCAAGTTCCTATTAAACTATTAAATTTCTTATTCCGCATTTGGTCCATTCCTTCCTAATCAATTATTGTATTTATTTACGGGGATATAACCGTTTCATTAAAACAGTTGTACTTGCTTCTATCTTGATCCTTCTACTACTTACTCCATTTTGCTTTTTTCTTTTCATCCTAAGATCTTTCAATCTGTTGAAATCTACTATATTTTGGGTTTCATTATAAATAAATAATTTGGTCCTACTATTCGTAATCCCTCTACCCGGTCCCTTTTTACTTCAAACCGCTGAAATCTGCTTAGATTCCTTTCAACCAGCTTCCATCTATGCCGTGTTCCACTATTATAAAATCCCCATATTTCAGGGACTAGAAATCTGCTCACTTTGGTCCCATTATTATCTGCTTCATTCTCTCCTCCCCGGAAAATGGATGGAATCAGGGTTAGTGGGAAGACCCTCAATTTGTCAATTTGCTGGAGTCTGAACTTTCCTTCCAGCCTGATCATATCTGCGTCATATTCCACGATTGCCTAATCTGTTTCCTATTGCTAATTAAATAAGTAGGTCCACTTCCAAAGAATATGTAATCTGCTTTGTTGAGTAGTACCTTACTCAATTCAATTCAATCTAATATACCTACACTATGATAGTTCAAATCAGATCTGTTTATTCCACCCTCACCCATCCCGTTCTCCTTTCCACTTCCTTCTGCAGGGCTCCATTCTATCGACAACAAATATTTGTATCTGATAGTCCGTTCCACTTGGTTTGAAATTGTTGATACCTGCTCCGCTCCGTTCCACCTTGTTCCACCAGATCTCGAGAGTCCACTCATATTTGAAAATTTTATGACAGGATGCGAATGCTCCGATCTTATAGCATCGCAAACGAGATTGTGGGAAAGAGAGTGAGCGTGTGTGCCGTCGCTCGAGTTCAGAAGCGGTCAGATATGCGCCAACTGCCAGGAAGAGATGTTAACATCGCACGACACCGCAGCGCCTCATTTCACATGATCAAAGCGACGACGCCGCGATGCATCATCTCGCCGGGAGCCGAGCTCGCGCGTTGTCTGATTAAATAAACCGAAAATCCACACACATGCAACTTGTCAATCTTTGTGCACCAGTGCTCCCGACCAACCCGGCGGTGGCGTCAAGAAACACTAAACATATGTTTTGCCCGCTGAAATTCGAACATTTATCGCGCTTTTGTAAACTTCATAACGCAACGTTGACGAATTCGCCCGATGAAAGTCGTACGACTTGTACGACTTCTGCAAAATCCACAACGAACCGCAAGCAGCCGCTTGATTTATCGCAAATCGGAAGCGATAATTTGCGCTCGGATTGCGCGGAATATAAATTTTAATTGAACCATCAATTATGTTTAATTGCTCCGCACTGACTTGTTTTTCTGCGCGGAGATTTCTCGTACCGATAGCAGGGCCGGTGTCAGGCAAGGAGCGAAAAAAAGCGTAAAAGGGACTAGAAATACGACGGCCAGGCTGTGTGGTGGTGCAGGCCAGGTAACAGTAGCACTCGCAAGCAGAAATAATTCTAATTTATCAGCGCAATTTGCATTTATTTAGCATTTCGTGTCGTTTATGTGCCCGACGTGCACGGGACGCAACGGAGTGTAAATAAGGAGCGCTACCAGTTGCTACAGCTAATGAGTGTTGAGCCAATAAAAGGTCGCTATAAAAATATCATTTTCATAACGATTTGTCAAAACTATAAAAAATACGTCGTCCGACTTGACGTCCCTGCGGCTGCTGTTTATTAACAGAGCACCGTGCGACGTTGAGCTGGTTTTTCGTGGTCGATGTCTCTTATTTACGATATCATTAAAATTGCTTAAATTGATACAACATTCATAATGCCCACTTAATCGACTGCTTCGTGTTATTAATAATCGAAGAGGTTGAGCGTATATAATTTCGTGCTTTAAACGCGCTGTTTAACAGTTAATGATGGCGACGCGCGATATGCATATATGCGGGCCTCGGGTTCGAACGCAAGCAACACAACACACTGTGCTTTGTTTCAAGACATTACTACAGGGCGTTATTAAACCCAAACAGTTGGCAAGCTTTGAGGTGGTCCCAAGGTGGTCCAAAGGTGTTTCGAACACCCGTCGCATATTTGTATCTGCATCGTGCTACGGGAACCACTAGAGGCGTGAATATGAAGAAGGCCTGTGGTAGGAGTGAGAGACAGACAACGAGAAAGTTTTCGACGTTTTCGTGCTCGATACGTGTCTAGTGGTCACTCCGGGGGAGCGGCACCGCATGTTGATAGCCTCCTGTCACACTTAAGTAGTTTTCTCAATTATAATACATGTCAAACAACGTGCATTAGTGTAGCTAAATACACGTCGTAACACATCCAATTTATATACACGCCGCGACGCGCTCGCGTACTAACTTATTAACATTATGTTTGTTGTTATTGGCCATTAGCTGATAAATTATTTATGTAGGAGAGATAAAGTTGGTCGGTGTTTATTGTTATGGTTGTCAAGTGTCCTGTGGAAATGTGATAGCGCTTTGAGACGTAGACGTAGAAGTTGGAGAGGGGGTAAGGTTCTAACTACAGCTGTTTGCTGACCACCACCACGTCGTTGCCGCCGCCGCCAGTGTCGTGCTGTTTGTGTTAAGCCTCGATGGTTATCGACATGTCATGACATGGATAGGAATAGACTCGGTTCGCACGTTTGTGGGAAGCCGTACGGCACGCAGAGCCTGATGTCATGAGACATGACTTTATTCCATTGCATTGTACACGCTGCCACACGAGATCCAATCAAGTCGACCACAATTCGACCATGCCCTGATGCGGTCTGATATTCGTGGTCTACTGAACCACTATCGACTCGGTTCCTGTACCGCCAGACCTACTTCATTAATTCCCATTCAAGTGTGGGCTGATTGTGAGATTCTCGAAAGTTCCAAAATTCTTGAAACTCCCAGAAACGTCCAAAATGGATGACTCGATAATCTCCCGTAAGCAATTAATACCCTGTCGATACCGACGTTAATTAAAGCATCATTAGCATGAGAACGTGTAAAATGGCATCGTTAAGAAGAATAGAAAGTCTATGGTAATATATGACCATCGAGTCAATCCCTGACAGCGCGGTGTAGGCTATAACTTTAACACAACACACTTGGTTAATCAAAATTCAGCTCGTCATTCCTCCCATTTGCGTTATCAATTTGAGCGGCCTTATTTTACATGCTAATTGGAGATCTGAAATGCCGCCAATGAAGCCCGCAAGATTCGAGCCTAATGAAGATCTTGTAGGCCAAGATTGAACATCTACAGCACTTTCTAACCTCCTAGTTCGTAATTATCGATTGCACATCAATCACCTTATCATATTTGAAATCATTAAAAGAAAGGAGAATAATCGCCATTTTTAATCTTAAACAAGTTTGATGGAACAATATAATAGTATTACTACTTTTGTTGTCCAGCCAAGTGGGCAGCGGTATGCCACAAGATCTCGAGTTCGATTCTCGGTTGGGATGAATTGTAAAATGAATTCTTCTTGTGAATAGTATTTGCCTCTATTATGACTAATTACATGGAAGAAAAACTGAATAGAGCTAATGACCATACTAGTCGATGCTCTGTAAAATCAAACAACAAAAAACTACCTTTGTCATGGGGTAAAGAATCTATGGGGAAGTTCATAAAGTAGGTTATGTTCCAAGCTAATAAAGATATGATGAAGAATGAATTTAGGAAGGCCTAAATCAGATTTCATTTCTTCATTCGAGTCGACGCTCACAGTCGTAATTTAGAGTCGTTAAATGCTACATTGCGACGCACAACAATCACTGTCTGCGTCTGGTAAGTAAGCGAAGCGATGGACGAAGATGGAGCGTCATGGCGTGGTAGGAACGATGGCCTGACATGATATTTTCAGCCCGTATAACTCGTGGTGCTTCACGAGCAGAGCGCGCGCGCGACGGCTATAAAAGCGTAGCGAAATATCCTGAGAAGTTGCTCCGGCGGGGCTCAATGTCCACATTTCTTGCAAACGAGCGCATATACTTGACAGGTTTAAACCCCAGAAGCTATAATGTTTCATATCGCTATCTTTTATATGTATGCTAGTGCCAATTTTCAAGAGCAGTATCATATAACACAAACGCGGGCGCCTCCCCCCTCTCACCGACTGCGTCATTCCCCTCCTGCTCCTGTCATTCCTGCTGCACCCTTCGTCCTTTCACACTTTGGTGAACTGATCTATGGATATATTCCCAGTCCCTCCCCGCCATTTCTGGCATAAAGCATGAACTTGGGACATGCATATAGAGAGGGTGGAAAGTATGCAAGCGTCCGAACCCGAGCCCCTAAACTCTCCCCTTGCCCATCGGGATCAAGGTAATCTTATTGAGTTGCCGTTTTATACAAATGAAGTAAAACAAATTGTTCCATAAATTGTGCTTGATGGTCGGCGATAAAGTAAGCGATTTCACTGTGGCCTGACTCTTCGTATGGGCAAGCATGCAGCAATCATTCGATTATGGTTCCTCTCCTTGACAGAATCGCCCGTTTTTGACAAGACGCAATGTGTTGCAATAACAAACATCTGCCCGTGTCATAAAGTCGTAAACATTTATATTACAAAACGACCACATGCCCCAGGTATTGCGTATGTAATTTATCATCGATAATTTTTATCTCTTTGCTTCGTGCACGGGAGGTTGGCATATGTGGAGGTGCAACACCTCATCATCTGTAATCGCACCTTAGCGGCGCTGGAAGATGTTGCACCAGCCATTTATTATACAAATACATCACGCAGCAAAATGGGTCTTGGTGCAATGGGTCGAAGAGTCGGTACGAAGAGCGGGATATAATGACGGGTTGAGGCATGTTCTACATACGGGACAACAATGTAGGCAGGTATATGCTGTATACCCGGGATGGTGGTAATTACAGGCTATACTATCGCCCGTTGAAATGTAATTAACACTCACCGACATAATGAAAACGTTTACGTAGTCTGCCATTTCGATTTATCATGAATAATTCAATCATGGGGCTCCGAACCATTTGTTCCATAGTCTAGAATTTTTGGTTTTTTAATGGACACCTTCTTAAAAGTGTTATTCTTCTTGGATAGAATATTAGAACATGATCCAAGGAAATTGAAGACTTCTCTGCTGTTCCCTTTTCTGTTTTCGTCGATGTCTTCTGTTTTGCTTGTTACAAATCTTGTGAGTCCATACATTTTGAGAGAAAATCCTGAAATTCTCTCCATTCTTTCAGTAGCCTGCCCCACTATCTGAAAGGCCTCTAATCCTTCAGTTCTTCACTGGTCCAGAAAGAAAATATTTTCAAACGGCTAGGACTAGAACCTGGGACAAATGTGGTCTAGTGCATTTGAATCTAAACCACTAGCTGTGCGTCTGTAAGAATTCAAAATTTTCTGCTCAATGCTTACAATTAGATCTGGGGACTGAAAATGTGGTTGATTTCAAGGTTACAAGAGAAACTTCTAACAATAAGTATGGGAATGTAAGGATCTGCAGATGGCTCCGTGAAGGGTAAATTTTTGGTGTCTTTAGATTCAAGCTTATATCTGTCTGAGAACTCGGAATTGTACAAATTTGCTACTTGAGTAGCTAGGTCAAGGTTCGATGTTTTACTGGGATATTTTAGCAGTGCTGATGGACTGCTGATGGTGAGCAACGTTGTTTTGCTTTTCGTGCAAGCGGCATGCATTGCATGTCTGTCCGCTTTTAGCCAGTTGAAAGAAAAGTTGCATGCGCTGTCGGAGTATAATAAGAACACGTCCAGCGCCCGCAGTGCGCTCGTTAATCTAGCAAACATATGTGACATCTTTATGCCGTATATCATGAGCGAGTGATTGAAATATTGCACGCCGCACGCCTTTGCACCATGCTAGTCGACGCGCTCATACTTGGGAAGGCTTGCCCGGGTTCGCGCGTGTTCGCCATTCTTTGGCACACGAGTGCATTGAACGCTGCCAAGGACCGATAACCACTTGTAGTATTCCGGCGTGCCCTTTCAAATAATCCGCGATGTCTATTCTCAACGGCATATTCGAAATGCTCCAACCACAACCAGAACCACAGCGCCAATCACGTCCAGCATTCAGTGAGTAGGCAGATAATGCCAAAATTAGACACTACGCTGTTCTGGTTCTCCTGTCAACCAGTGTGATAAATAGCACCCAGGTCTGTTTGGCTGGTTTGGTTTTTGCAAACTATCCGTGTGCCCTGCAAATGATGAGACGGCGACGTGCATTACGCCATTCGACAAGAAAAGCGGGAAAAGCGCGCGAATGGCGTAGCGGTGACTGGCATCTCCAATACGCGCCTCGACATGTATTAATGAAGGCCCAATGCGATTCATCACTCTTCCACCTCGACGCCCGCACACCCGCTATCCATCCCCGGGGGTTCCACTGGTTCCTCCTCGGCGCTCGTTCTCTTTAAAGAGATCAAACGCATCCTTGTTTATCTTCCGTGATCAATCACTTTTGACTGTTCGTCGAGCAAGGTCATTTATTACCCGGAGCTGCTGGGCGCGCTCATATGGGATATGCTCGTGCCCCACTTGCTACGATCTTCGCGGGTGCATGGCCATTAAATTGATAAATTCACAAGGTCTCGCTCCACCGACAGCCGCATGAAAATTTCTTTTATTGAGCCATTATTTTCGAATTGAATTTTTCCGTCCGACTACATTAATCAGGCTCGCACACTGGCATTGCTGGCTATTAATTCATACCCGAACCTTTGACCACACCACTGTCGATTGCCTCGTTGCCGGAGATGGATGCGATCGGATGGAAGGAAACGGTTAAGTTTCGTCATCGGAATCATTAGCGAGACGTGCGCTTGCCAATGCCCCGAGAGGGCTGACATTGACTGACTAAGATGAACAACTCTGTCATTTCAGATTTGGCCATCAATAACTGACTCCCTTTTCACATACATCTACGCTCCGTACGTCCTGGAAAAAGGGCCAAGGCAGGCAAGCCTTCGAATGATAAACGCGCATCTCGACATCGAATGTTACCATCAGCTTTTCGAGAAGGATGTGCATAAAGCGTAAACTAGGCGACTGATATCGTCGGTCATTAGGGACTCTCATTTCTGTCATCCATCATCCGAGAACTGAACCCTTGCGATGGCTGGCACCTTGATGATGACTGCCAAACTCTCCAACGTACATACAGAGTGTTTGTCGAGCAGCAAACAGCGAATACCTATTAAATTTTCAGCCCAGGTGAATATCCATTAGCAAGCATCAATTAATCATTGCACCTGAACTGGTGGTAGGAGGATTGTCAGATAGTCAGCGATAGGTATTGGCACAGTGGCGTGCCTACATGAACATACCGGACGATTAGGTGCGCGACTACCGTTCGCCGTGTTTCATTGCATGAACACGACACGTTATCAAGATGCACACTTCGTGGAATTGTCCGCGCGTGCTAGAAATGTATTTGTACATGTTACAACGTAGCAAGGCACGACTTGCTCACCCGAATCAGAGCCATTGCAGCTGCGATTCCTAATTCCTAACCAAACTGCAACTATAATTATTGCCTTGAATTAAAATTCAGCCACGTATGAGCACGCGCATTTTCTAATGTCACTCAAACATGATAAATGATTCGACATGTGGGTAATAGGAAGGTTTATCTGCATTCAGCAGTGAGAGACCAGCACATCGCTCATCGTTATTTTATATCTATATTTCGTGGCGCAATCATATGACAGTGATGTATGATGTGTGCACTTATTCATCCCGACGACGTCGAGGCGTCAGCGTCGCGACGCCCAGCTTGCACGTACTGGCAGTATTTGCTTGTGTGAGTACACTGTATGTATATATGTGTGAATGCGCGTGGGCGTCATTCCCCGCTGACGTGCTGATTGATTGCGCCCGTTACATTTACTAAATAACACAGTTTACTGCTTTATTATTGTGGCAGGCGAGTACATTTATTCACACACACGTGCGCACATGCATCAAGTCATCATAGTTGGTTGCATTTACACTATTTCTCTATATACTAAGTCCGAGTATAATACAAATCTCATCAGCACATCATATTAAATGAATTTTCGAAATATGAATCGATGTGAATTTAGCATAAAAACGTTTAGCTTACAGCTAATTACAGGTTATTACATCTGGTCTGTAAGCAGTTTTGTGGACAAACATTACTATCCACAAATCTGCTAACATCCTATGGGTTAAAAAAATCTCTTATTTTATGGAAACTTTTAGAGTAATTTAAAAAATGTTAACGTTTGATTTTCGGGTGTGAGTTAATATTATATGTGCAAAGAGTGTCGTTGTTTGCGAACGTTAATGTGTTAGCTTAGGATGGGGAGCTGAGAGAGTGGAAACATTCAAATAATGCCAGAGTCAGCAAACGCTGTCGGAACCGCTAATTGACCATAAGTAAGACCAGGAGCGCACTTTTTGCCGCGGTGTGTTTCCACTCGGTGCCATCTTCGTATCGACGTGTTTTTTTCGATTAACGCCATCGTGCTGAAAGCCAGTGGCCAGTTTGATGGCCCGAAAGCACATACATGCACACACACAATGGCCACTCGAAGAGCGCGCCACCAAATTGGTATTTGTTTGCCAGGTGTCTGCACTGACGTGTACTTCTGGTGGCTTCTGTATCGGGTATTTCGGGTTCTGGACAAACAGGAACGGCCACTTATCGACCACAAAAGCATTGCAGACAAGTAAGGCTTTCTGGTATCGTCAAAAGCCACAACAAATATGTCAATCTTGTGATGAGCCTTTAAATACTTCTCGATTCGAGTACTCAGACGGGGCCAGGCGGGAGACAAGCGCTGAGGAAAACATCTGATAATCCTCAGCGTCAAATCACTATTATTATACGCGGCGTGCTACCGTGTGACAGGCAGCAGGACCCTACTCAAATCCGAGAGTACCGTTGCCAGAGTGAGCTTGTGGTTGAAAGTGAGTGTTGGTTGACTCCTCATTCCTCCTCATCACTTGCGGCTGATGGGTCCGGTATGTGGCGGGGACGTGCCCAGATATTACCCACGGATGGTTGACTTGTCCCTGTCAATTAGACTCTCTAACATTGTGTGTTTCCGCGGTCGTGGTGTGATCGTGTTACATACCTGCTGACAGCCGACGGAAAGCAACAACATGGTCACAAATGCAATAAAACAAACCTCGGATCAAATTATGTTTGCGATGAAAATCTAGACTCGAATTACAAGTACTAAATGTGTGCATCTGGGTATGTCAATTTAAATCAATGTGTGCCCAGTGTGGTACTTTTCGCTTTTTTGCGTGAGACCGACACACCTATTCCATACCACGACAACAGAACCATGTTCTATAATTATGGTATCGTGTTTGCCCATTTGGATGGAAGGACCTAGGGAGGAGCAGCACACTTCAATTAATACAATTCTTATTGTCGAAATATAAACTCCCGCTATGAACTGCATGTTCTTCAATAGTTAGTTGTTAGTTGTTGGTTCAACTAATAATATACCCCAGACGAATATCCAACAATCGAGCAAGTTTGGGAACTCGCCAGACAAGGGATAAAAGGGTTACGTGTTAAAATCTTTCACGTTTTGGTAGAAGACTAATTGGAGCTAACTTGTGGCAATGTGGGGATCGGAGCGTTTACCTGACGCGTTTTATATGGAGGTTAAGTTGGCTTGAGTTGCTTTAACCCGCCAGAGCTATTAACACACGTTGAGAGCCGTGCACAACAAAGCGTCGGTGCTTGATCCCTTTAGGAAAATCCGTCAGTCGGGGGCTTTTGAAAGGCGGTGGCTAATCGAGTGCATAGCTGCGTAACCGCTCCGACGACAAATCGAAAGGAACAACTCAGATCCAAATCCAAGTTCCTTTATACAACCACCGACAAGCGACGAGGTTAGGTTCCCGCCAGCGTCGCTATTCGCGGTTCGTAGCTGCGAAGGAGACTAATGTACTCCAATTCATCTCCCTGACAGCAGATTTAGTTCAGCGCATTGAAAGTCGAGCGGGCGGCACACGGAAAACCTCATACAAAAGCATGCTTTTTGTGCCATCCAGCCACATGAAAACCTGCCAGACCTGTCACCCTGCTCCCTGCTCACATCCTCTTGCCGCCACCAACCTTCCAATAAATGTAGTAGTATGGAGACACCCACAAATATATATTTACCACACAAGCGTATACATCCACAGCCGCATACACGCACACAGGCACATTCATACAGCCCATCACAAAATGCCGAAAATGAATAAAAGTTGTCACGCTTTCAATAATTCGCAACCTGAATCGAATCGCAGTCCCAGCGAAGTTGATAAATGTTATCGACGCCCTCCGGATATATATCAAAAGTGCCATGCTTCTCTCTGAGGGTGGGAATGGGATGAACGCGGATCGTTACCCCGTTTACCAAAACCCAACCTTCCCCAAACATCGACGAGCAGTCACGGCACCCAGTTGATGAGCCGCTCTTCGAGTGCGACCAGCGTGTTGAGTGCGCGATATGATGGATAAGTGTCAATCCGTAAATGATCCATCAATCATTTACTGTTTATCCAACTTACATCCTGTCCTCTCGCCCAGACTCGTGGTGCTCGCGTTTCGAAACTGAGCCAATATTAGCGATACGTCGATAGTGTCAGCGCGAGAACTGCGCCCTGCATTGTCTGCCTGCATGTGTGTTATTTATATTTGCACACGATGATAGAATGATGAGTAGGTTGAGTATGCTTATACAAATACATACGCGTTAAGAATAAACACATTTTTTCCTACACTACAGAATATCGCAACTAGCCTGGCTAGCAGTCAATAATAGATGAGCTATCATTAATTACACGCTGACATTTTGATATTTAACAAATGACTCACCACTCGCCAATATTTGTTTTTCTTTAAACAGCACGGTCATTAATCAATCAACTTTTAGATAGTTAATAACTTTCACACACAAGCGAACAGGCACATTTATTACTTAAATTAAACCACAAAGTGAATTAATTCTTGAGTATACATATTGTATATTTCACTTTGTTCATTTTCTACGTTGATTGATCGTGAACTTTAATTATTTCAGCTCAACTGCACTACAATATCCAGAAATCTATAATGTAACAACTCAATTGGAATTTTGCGCAAAATATTTAAGGTAACATTAAATTTTATCGCAAAATTTAATTACAGTGGTTTAAACTTTTGATGATGAAGATATAAAAAGTTTCAGTAATTTGCCGTCGTGTAAAGTGTAAATAATTAAAATTGATTAACGACCCAGCCGATAAATAATTACATTTAGATTTCAGATACATGTTGATTGATTTGTTTTTATTGCGAACGCACACGTCTAATATGTTAATTTCGATATTACCAGGCCATAAGAAGTGATTGCTAACATGAACACGGTTATAATAAACGCAGAACGGTCTACTCCAGCTTGGTGGTAGACAGAAAGCACGTTTGAGCGTTCATAAATCATCAGTATATCACAACACACCTTGAAACATATCGTTATGTCTACAGTTTGTATTTGACGTGATTGGCACGTGAATATTTGATACGATCTCTGCATTACAGGAGTGTGTTATTTTCATAAATGTGAAATGAGCGACTACTTTGAGGAGTTTTATTTGGCTGTCGTTGGTGTTGTGTGGAAAGAACATAAAGAGGCGAAAATCAAAAACAATGTCTATTCTTAGCTGTGATGATGGCTAACATTTGGTGTTGTATGGCTGGGATGTACGACAGAGTGTAAATGGTTGACAGCTGGTGTTTTGCGGTCGATACATCAGTTGGGAAGAATGTTTGACAAGAACGATGCTGTTGTAAAGTGGCAAAACCTACAGAGTGGGGATAATTATACCAGAGTGCTAAAATGCCAACTGGGGGTTTCGTGGATGTTTATTTCTTTGCATTTTTCAAAAATGATGATTATGTTGGATTATAAGTATAAAGGCAAACATCTGATGGTTACTTACTGCATCATAACATAGGCAACCCAAACGACATCAATTTTAACTTTTCAAGACCTTTAAAACTGTTAAAACATTTAACATTATCGCAACCTGGTTCTGAGTTTTAGAAGATTCTTAATGACTGTGAAGACTGTGTTTCTAATAAAGATAACCCAAATGACATCAATCTGAAGTTTTATAGTTCTTTAAAAATTGTTAGACGGTGAATTATTCAACTAAGTGCAACACGAAATATTCGAGTATATTTTTGTATTACTACACTTGGTACACAAACAACTGATTGTTTTATTTACAAATGGATAGCGAAAATGTGCGGGTAATGAATAGATAAATCCCGACTAGCGCAATCGCATGAATTAATTAGTCGTATCGCGCGCGAACTTTACGCAAGTGATTTACGCGCTGGAAGGGGAAATTACGCCACGCACAAAGCCCAAACGCACATAATATTCAATTCGGCGCCCGGCTATCCAGTTTCTACGCTCTCTCATCGCGAATTCAGCCTGTTCGGTTGACAAAATGCGCAATGTTTGAAACACAACGAGTGGCTCAGCACAGCGGCTGTGTTTTACAAATTGCCATGGGAAATATTTGCCTCGTTTCGCACACAGGGTGAAACATGATCTTGTTCCTCTCGTTCACTCGTTTGTACCCTTTTCCTAAACGCAAAATGGGTGTATCGCAGTGGTAGTGGTTGGAAACGAAATGAATTCGTGCGTTTTATTCGCTTGTAATGCGTTTGGGCTCACAGTGGTTTGAATGTTCGGACGTGTCGACGGATCGACTGGATGGGCGGACAATGGCTCAACTCCTGTCATACAAATCGCCCATCAGATACCACTTAACACCGGGACCTGGGTTGAATGGGTTGACCTATAGTGTTGTTGGGAACGTATAGGAACAATGTTTCAAGAGTTAGGGGTCAGGAATTGGAATGAGACACTTGTTTTGTGAAATCGTGGAATAACGAAAATTGCCAACTTCATATCGGCTTAAATGAGCAATAGGAAGATAGTAGTAGAAGCCAGAACAAATATATTAAATCATAAAAATCATGTTTTTTTAATCATTAAGACTTAACCAATAAACTCAATCCCAGTAGAGGTATCCAAAGTGGTTTACAGTAATAGGGTATTTAGTTACGGAACTATATATCAGGGGAACTAATTGTATGTCAGGTAAATTTTCCAATATCCCACAACTAGTAACATTTGCCTTGTCTGGTAAATGCTAGTATGAACCTTGGATCTTCTGCACTTTGCATCTGCCACAAACAGGCTGTAACTGATAATCTTAATAGATGAAGATAGAGATGCTTTCACGCATTCAAGATTGACACACAAAGGAAAGGTGGCAGACAAATAGTATCTAGGTAATTGTCAAACATGCAAACAATGATCAAACGTTGGATTCAAAGCCCCAAAAAGAAATATCACACCCAATGCAACACAATACCAGAGGTGATGTTAAATATGAGGCTACAGAGGCTTACTACTGTTTGCAAAAGAAAAGAAAACACAACACAAATCGTAACATAATACCGTTTCAAAGATCTAGTTTTCCATTCAATTTTTAGCTCACTTTAGATACTTACTAACGACTACCACGGGGCGCCGTTTACAACAACATTTCACAGAACAAGAACTCCATACACCATCTGATAAAATAAGGTTTGACAGTTCTTTTTAAAGCTTTCGTGGCATAAAAGGTGAACTATTTTAACACGCTTGAAGTAGATAATTTCAAATCACCTTGTTGGAAATATATGTGTTCGTAGAAAATGGTTTAATTCGACTTCGTGGTAAACTGCAATGGTTCGAGGAAAAAATTTAAAAATCATCCTACTTTCAAGTCAATTACCACAAAGATTACTGTTACCAAACCACTTTAGGTTCGTAATATTGGTTGAGGTTTGCTAAGCGCAGCTAGACGTTCGTAGCTTCGCCAGTCAGATAAATTCCGGGTCGTTTCGGCGATGCTCCCCGAAGCTATCCAAAGACCGAAAGGGATTAGCGAGGTTGTTATCAAAGGCGAGGGTTTAAATGTTTTGATGAAGTCGGCGTGCACGGAATCCTTATATGCTGACGACAAGTGTCCGTAATCGAGTAGTCCAAGGGAGCGTCTAAGTCTAGGAAGTGCAACCTCAACGATTAGAGGCACTCATCCTCCTTTTCATCCTTCCTTCTCATCCTGCCTAAAACGTCGGGTTGTACGCTGAAGGTTCACAAGGGTATTAATATCGAAGGGGTTGCTCGCGTTGCGAGCTACATAACCTCAAAACCCCACAGCGACGTGTAGAGTATTTAATATTAAAATTTACTATTATTGCAATGGGAATTGCGCGCCGAGCCACTCTCTAATACCCACAACGGGGGAATTGCTAGAATTGTTGAAATAATAAATGCAATTGCACAGTTCAGCAAACTGGGCAAAATGGGGGGAAACTCAGCCAACGCTAGCGAGGAAATGTGCGCGGGTAATTTACGTGTCGCCGGTTTTGATTGAGCACCGGTGGAATTATTAACTAATATCAACAGTGCAGAGATACGCATCATGCTCGAGCGAGTTGGAAATCGTACGGTAATGGTGGCCCGTTGGACGGCGGCGTGCGCGTGTGTGTAATTTCCTTCGCACAACCTTTTGCACGCCGAGAAAACGAGGTGTTCGAAATAATAATATTTTCTCGTTAATGGCGTCTAATTGACGGTTACACCATGTTGCACGACCGGGCGGTAATGTTAAGCGCAGCTGACTCGCCGACGTGTTGGTGGAGCGTTGATAAAAGATAAAGGACTGCACCTGATTGAGTGTAATTATCTTCGTTGCACGACGACGTGTTTGTGAGCCAGGCAAAATTCAGCAGAAATTAATGACATCTATTTATACATTATCTCCAAAATATTACTTTGGCGGATTTTTATCAAGTAAAAAGCACAATTTTAAGTACAATTAAAGGTTTGATAGAAATTCATCACGAAATTTTACTCTATTTAAGTTTAACCGACGATTATAATACGACGATTATTAATACGTATGAAGGAATGCAACACACGTTTTTTTTTCCTTCAAATTATGGCCCAACAAATATGGTAATTTGTTCAGAAATTTCAATTTCTGCTATTTAAGGGATGTTATTGTAATATTCACTGACTAAAGCCACTTTAAACAAGTTATATTATCATCAATCATTAAAGACAGTGTAAAGGGACACTAGTGAAAAACTGAAATTTTAAAATTCAATGGAAAAATTGACTTGCGGCAGACAACCTAAGTAAATTTACTTAAGTTACTATAACTTTATATATAAACGTGCCTTACAACGATTATTTACTTGAACTTTTATTTAAGTCCTTTAACAATACTATCACACTAATTTTTCACAATAAATTTCTTCGTATTTATAACCTATCTTATATCTGTGATGAGTAATATTCAGTAACATAAGACCCATTAAAGACATATCCCTCATTTAAAAAATTGTACTAGCCCATTTTTTTCGTTGTGTTTTTGCTTGAAATCCGTACATTGCACAATTTAGTGCGATTGACAGTGGATCGTTATTTTTCTACTAGGATTGAAGATTATGTCAGGAAACCAAGTAAAACCTCGTAATATACATCTCACTGTGTTTTTCATAATCACTTTCCTTGCACTTTTCAAGTGTGGGAACAGGCTGCCTTTTTACTGCTATTGAATTCAGAGAATAGTATGATACCAAATAAGCATACGTTATTAAGTATAGATATAATTATATAATTGCAAAAATATGAGCTTAAAACCTTGACGACATATGGAAAAGCAATTAAAGTGAGATTAAAGCAAAACAGCTTTAATTAAATAAAGATATACATAGAGGTGAGGTCTTATTTGCCCAAGAGGCATATCATCGAGCATTAACAACAAGATTATTATTATAATGAAAGACAATTTGATCCAGTTAAGCGCGGTTTCTTTCGTATTTGGAGTCTCGAGTTTACGTGTGTATATAATTAGGTTTTTTGAATTGCATACCATTAAAATGCGCTCTCGCTCTCTCACAGGAACACAGCAAAAGCTGACTGGGCTGCTTCAGGTCTCGGATCCTGGTGGCGATGGCGTGCCGTTGAATTACTAGAATGACAGTCATAATTCTTACGTGTGAGGCCTGTGTAATTTGCACATGATTGATGCATATCCAACATGAGTGGTTATTACCGAGTTTCGCCCGCGAACCGACAACGCGCTCATAAAACAAAGTCGCCGGCTCAGGGTTGAGTGAGGTTGGTAGGTGGGCGAGCCTCGTTGAGCGGCGTTGCACTATCGCAGGACTATTTTCGTGACGGCGTTAGTTGGTAACCCTTCTCGGCGAAAGCATTCGTGCCTGTGGATGTGTTTAGTTGACGGTGGGTAAATCCGACTTGCTTGCCTGCGGGCGGGTTATTAATCATTCCGCTACTCAATCCTGACATCTTTGCCCACCATTCTGTCAGACCATTCATAATAAAAACACATGGGCGCTGCGCCACGCCATCGTCATGCCTAGCCGCCGTCGTCGACGTCTCTCTTCAATTATACTCATCATCGCACTCCCCTATTTTTCCTGCTGCCGCCCATTTCAGGGCGGTGGGAATGAAAAAACGGGTAAAATGACATCAGCTCCGCATGATACAGGTCATTAAATGACGTAATACATGCTTATATCTTCTTTTAATCTATACATTTTTTATAATAACAATAATTGTTATTAAACGTATTCTTATCTTAATAAACATATTAGACTGAGATATATAAGAATATATGTTTAAAAATTATTTCTTTATCCAATTCAACAAATTGTTTAAAAAAATAATATAAGATTAATATACTGAAATTGACAGAAAGGCAAAAAGAGATGGCATTATTTGTTACTTTTTACATTTGATACTTATCGTCGGTAATTTACACTTAAAAGGATAGTGTCTCAATTGTCCGTCATGGAATCAAATGAAAATTATTATACGTATAGTACACATATAGAAATAATTTGTGTTAAGGAATTTTTCGCCGTTTTCTTTCTTCTACTATCGTACACTATCCTACAGATCGAAATATAGAATTGTATCGTGTGCGCAGTATCCTACAACTCCTCTGCATGATCCTTTCCTGTCTTATAGTCTAGTCTACACTACCCTGTACTTCCGACTACTTCTCTACTCTATCGCTCGCAACTCTGCACCATCTTACGCCACAAGAGACAATGCAAAAAATACTGTCAGCTTATTAATAATATAAGAAAGAATTTCTAGTGTTTTATGTCCTTCAAAGTGTTTATTTCTAAACTTAAATCAAATTATGTAGAATAAAACGCTACATTATGTCGTGTTTCAATGCAACTTTGTAAAAACTCAAAATTATACTCTGCAAGCCTTAAAAATCGAAACATGCGTGCAAAACGCATGCTATTAATAATTCTGTAACACATCACAAAGCGTAATTCAATTGTAATTACACTCTAGCGTGTCCCAGCATCATCATCATGTGCTCGTTTTGAAGCCCCTGGAGCAAAAGTCAGCATTCAGCAAAACACGTCAAATGAACGCAACAAACGGCCGGCCAACTTCTTCATCACACCGCATTTCGCTCGCCGTTCACCGCTCGGTTAAGCGCAAACATACAACACACACACACTCAGCACGCATTGAATTCAATGAATAACTCTATCTCAGCATCCTCGCATCTTCGCTAAGAAGCGTGATCATGATAATAACGAGATGTAGTTGTAGGAAGAAAGCTGATATAAGTTACAAGCACTGACGGTTTGTCTGTCCAAGGAGCTATTGAATTATAAAGCGATTAACTTTTATGGAAATTAATTACATTCGAAATGGATTAAATACCGACTGTTCGAGGGAATTCAAAGCAAAAAAAAAAGGTGCATATGAGTGGATAGGTTATTTTTATCAAATGAACGAGGTGTAGACCCGAATAAACGTGCATGTAAAGCGATGGCATGTCAGTGAAGCGTCAAAATGAGCTTGACTTGCGGCACTCCTCTGCTGTCCTGTCATGTCTTTTCAAAATCGTATGGACAAACATACAAATTACTACGTGCGCCTGCCACTTGAGGGGTCCGCGCATATTTAAATCGAATTAATCGCTTCCACTTGTCGTTAATTATGGATTAATTTATTAGCGGTATTAAATAGCAGCCGGCGGGCGAATGTAGAGAAGGCTGGAAAAAAGGGGGACACGCATTTACAAGCAAACGCGAAATGCTCGCGGCAACGTTTGATTACATATTATGAAATATAATTCGATTCGCGTTGGCTTTTGCGTTTGACATGTGATTATATTATGCGCGAGACGAGACGCAGCCGCCCGTGGGGTAGGTAGTGTGTTGGTGCGGGCACGAAACGAAATGAAAACGTGCAAAAAAGGACGCGGCGGTCGTTGAATGCGCATCAGGATTCGTCGAGCACATCAGGGCAATGCCGAGTGGCCTAGGCCGCTGCAAAGTTATTTATTACGGCAGCAATTCGCTCGCATTTATATTCATTACGTTATGACATTTTCAATCATTGCATTTCAATCATTATTAACGTGCGGCCCGGAATGAAGACAGACGCGATGAGTAAGAAAGCAGACGAGAACCAAATACGAATATTAATGACAAGTACAAATGGAGGCTAGCGCCATTAATGGCGTCCATTGGCTATACAACATGCGATCATTAACATTTTAGGCATATTTTATGACGTTTCGTCGTGTTAAATATGATGCCAATGTGCAATCATTAAAATGTAATATATTTAGATATTGGGTTGTTAATTAATTATCCTATTATAAAGATAATGTTAATATCATATAAAAGAATCGATTAAATTAAAGTCCAACCTAGTCCTTTTTATAACAAGGCAAAGCCTGGT
>JAODAC010000012.1:1538414-1550925 GCA_027575185.1 Mimaenictus wilsoni | reverse complement strand
ATGGAGTATTTGGCCGCAGAAGTATTGGAATTGGCAGGTAATGCGGCCCGTGACAATAAGAAGACACGTATTATTCCATACAAGTTCAACATGCGACTGTCACTCTCTAATTGAGTTGTTAAAAACATTCAAATGAAATAAAGAACGAAATTATTGCGTGGCGAAGCAGCCGCAAGGCCTGCGGCCCATAATTGAATGAAAGGCATTAGCGATGTGTCCATCACGTGTTTTTGATTAAACGCCGGGAAAATCGTTGCGTTCTGCTTTTTTGTATGTGCTTGTGTGTATGTGCGTCATTCAGTGGGAAATAAATCGTCGATGCTTACACGAGAGCAATTTAAGTTGCATCGCGACTCCTCTTGTCGTCATGATGAAATGATGTAATAAGATAGACTTTTGCGATGCCACGGCCTCGCCAGCGTGAAATGTGTTCCAATTTCTGCGAGATGAATACAAGCATTGAGGCGGCGCATTTGTCTTCATCGTGCAAATCAGTACATTGAGAGGAATGGCTGGTGGAGCACAACACAAACTCTCGCCCTTTTCGCGAGGAAGACAGGATGGAAAGATCGCCCCGACAGCCCGCCAGAGTGATGAGGCTCATACGTCTTGGCCCGCCAACCCCCGCACGAAAACTCTGCGCCGCTGAAAAATAACCCTCGCATGCTCACAAGTCACCGGTGGCGGCTGGTAGCAGGAGGGAACGCTGGCGGCGAGAAAATGCCCCGGGATCTGAAAGAAAGCGTTCATCTTCTCGATTTATATCCGCCACGATGATATGTATATGCATGCTCGCAGACACATCTCATTTACACGCCAGCATAATTCTTTAACACTTTCCACGAGAGTGGCCGTAAATCTGTGTTTGCGCCGCCGCCACCCGTGTGTGATTTATAGGAGTGAGATGAAGGATAAACGTAATGGGTGAAGCGCCAGTGCTAATCTACATATCGCCGGAGAAAAATCAAAACCAAGAACAGATCAAAAAATTTGAACTATTGAACAACAGACGGCGATGGAAGGTGTGGTGGCCATTCAAATTAGCACAACTAGTGCCTATCAGAAATTTGCAGCTACTAAGTACCAGATTAAGTTGGTGGTTTTATGGTGGTAGCTCCCAATTATTCTGGCAACCCAAAGCAAACCATCAGTGTTCATCCCAGACGTCCGCGATCCTGAGTATCCAAATAAATATCACACATTTCAACTACTTAATACCAGATGGCGTAGATGTTTGTAGTAGTGGTTCCAGGCGTATCCTCGGTTGGTGCACCTGCCAACAGCAGGCGGGCGATGGTGACAAATACGCGATAACCACCAGGAACTCCCAAAAGACGCCGATCCCTTGACGGACTGCTACGGCAGCAGGGCCTCCATTGACAAATCGCATCACGCTCACCCCGGGTGCACGACGACAATGATAAAGTGGGCGACAAGATCCGAGGACAAATGCGGGCAAAAATACAAGGACACGGCCCCTTTTCCTAATGATGCCATTTATTTTCCTTTATGAGGCAACCACGACATCACAAAAGGATCCGGCGACCACCGAACAATACGCCGCACTACGCTCTGCGGCCAACGTCTGTTCCAGCTCCGGGAACTGAATCATAGACAAACCACGTTTTTTTGGCTCCGGAGCGGCGCATCATTCACGCTTAGCAAGTGCGTGAGTGTATGTGCCAAAATCGCTAGTTGTAAGGGCTTCCCCGTGACGCAGGCTGGTATTAGTGGTAACCACCAACATCAGCGACACGCTGCCAACTCCATCTCAATTACAATGGGTCATTAATTCGCGCTAATGGACCTGCGGAAAGCAATTCTATTTTCATTTAAAGATCATTTCGTCTCGTAGCTCTCCACGTTAGGATTGTCTCCGACAGGTAATGGCTGATGGACGTACAAACATATTTTCTATGTCAACGCAGTCACTTTATTTCGTTGTTTGCCTTTTGGTTGCCTATACTCCTTTTGGTTTCGGTTTGATTTGAAGCACTATATTATAATATTAAATATGTTTTCGCCACGGTGGTACTGGAAAGATATATGCTTGTGCCTCAACTTGACTGACATTTTAATTTAATCTAACAAAACGGTGCCTGTCTCGGCTGTCCCAGTGTAACATATTTCGTGCGATGTTAACATGCAAAGGCGCGAGATGCGAGACCATTAAAAAAGGCAGCCACCAACGGGTGAGGTTGCGGGCTCTTGATTAATGGTGTTCGGATCTGAGGATGGTTGCACGGCGTGCCGCAGAGAGGATAATGTCGATGGTAGGCGTTTAGAAGAGAACCTCACTCGTACACTTTAGCGATTATCTTGTGCCCCCTGGGTGCGAGGTCAATGTGGCAGCAACAAATTACATTATTATTCTGGCATGTGTGCACACTCCACACGATGCAAGATGTTGATCAGTAATATCAGTCAGTCTGGAACTTGGGACGTAATGATCTAACCCTTACAGGTATTAGTGAGCTTTTCCAAAGCAAAGGTAATTTTCAATGTTTTTTTGGTGACGAAAGAATAGATTTTTGGTATGCTCCCATATGCGAAGTGCCAGAGACGTAATGAAGCACATTGGTATCGTTACGGACACGAACAGAGACCATGGCTGATGACAGATATATGTTTTGATCTGCCGCACAAGATAATGACATTCACGTAAAACGGCCACGGCGGTGTTCAGAGAGGTTCATAATTCTTTTGCGGCGTAGCAATCAAGAAGCCGACTCGGCGTGGCGCTCCTTCGAGCATTCTTAGATCGTTTCAGCGGCGGCATGTCACTGATGTAATACCCGTTTCTTGGTGCTCGCGCTCGCCCGTTGCTTTGACGTTGATCAATATGCTTATAACGCGGCACGCAAATACGATAAATCTATTTTATGGCTCTACCCAATTACACGCCGACAGGCCGATCTATTAAATAAGAGAAGTTTATTAATTGCTTTCTCTCTACCTCCGTGCATTCTGGAAATTCATCAAGTGTCGGTCGACGAAGCCGTGCGCCTCGAAGCTACCGTATAACCGCCGTTGACAGGTCGACAGGCAGTCGGCAACCAGACGTTGGCCCAAGACAGACGACTGCGCCTGGATATTTGAATGTGGGCTGTTTTGCTGGAATGAATTAAAAGCAAAAAAAGAAGAATGCGAGAGTGAATCGCCGTGGGCTGTTTGTCTGCTAACAGCTCCTGCGTTCGCACGCAGGAAATTGCAACACGCCACACGGGGGGAACGTCCCTGATGCAATCACAGCATTCTCAGTGCTAGGGCTCTGAACTGAACCCGGGGACCCGAACCCGTTGATCCGCTCCTTTCGATCGGCGTTCTTCATACGCGGATGCGATCCGACGGGCTGTCGCAATGAATCACAGCGCGCATGTGGATCGCCGGCGCAAATTGCAAGCGAGCGCGACTGTCGCCGTCAATCATACGGCATTCAAATGATCTTAATTAGTCGGCTGGCATGCCGCGCGCCCGTCTACAGTCATTATCCTGACAGCGCGTTATCGGGCTTTACGCTGCGTACCGCCACAGTTTCGCCGCCATCACTCTGGAAAGCACCGTTGCCGCTACCGTTGCTTCTGCTGCCGCCACTACCACCACCAACGCCGCGTCGTTGCAGCTGTCGCCGAGCGACGCTTTTATTAAAGTGAGCGCGACACCGCGTAATTTCGCTAGCGCGCGTTCGCTTCCATTACGTATGCAAATCGTGCAAAGTTGATAAAATGCAGATCCAATTTTTGCCCTGCTCGCCTCTATGCGAGTATCAACGCTGATGGCAGGAGAGGCGTGAGGTGCGGGTTGCTAGGGGGGTCGGTGCCGTAATCGCGCGCCCGCTGCTCACAAGCAGACATGTAAACCAGACAGCTAACTGGCACGCCGACTGCACGCCGCCGACAGCTGACAGCCAACAACTTGCTGTGTGCGGCGGAGGCGGTGATGGTGGCGGCAGCGGTGGTAACGGCGCAAGAATGCTACGTCGAATATTAGCCGGTGTTGATCACATCATAATATTCTCACCCGAAACATGTTTCTATCTCGTGGAAGATGATGAGAAGTTAGCAGCAACAAAAGAACCCATAAACGTATGATTTGAAGTTGGACGTATAGGATGAACAACGTGTCTCAAATTATGTACAGGGAAATAACTGTGAATAGCAAAATAATGTTATTATTGCGTTAGGAATTTTCTAAACTGAATGTTACTAATAAATCAGTGTGCTTCAATAGTAACTGCTAGCTTCATTTCGTTCAAATGATACATATATAACGCCAGGCCTTCCACACATAATCCTTTTCCCCGGCATTCGGGGCAAACCCATGTTACGTACCATTCGCGTAATCATTTTGACAAGCACAGGACCGCATCACAGATGATCTCCGAGTAAACGCGTCTAATTCAATCAATCATGCTATGTCCTAGGCTGAGAGCAGGCTAATACTTAATGCCCTCAAAATGCAAATCAAATCGGATTGACACAAATTGAAATTATATATAATACGTATTTCGATTTGGTAGTAAACCGTGGAAGAGTGCCAGATTGCAGTGCAAGTGAATGGATCAACCTTGACCCCTTGACGAGGGGAGCGCGCACACAATAGAATAACATTGCTGAATAATAGATGCAGTTCTTTCGCTGATGTTGCTTCGTACACATGTCAGATTGCGTGTTGTGTGATTGATGTCATGATGTGGAATTGGATTTGCCGTTTGCCGAATTGAATACGTTTCGACGTTGCGTCCCTTATTTTGCTCAATCCCCCATTCAGGCGGAACAGATACAACGTGTCGGCACGTAATCCTCCTCTAATTCGGGTGCGTCCCGAGTGCCGAACTTTCGAGATCTTCTCCTCTTTGCAGGTCTTTGAACGGCTTTGGCTGCGCTCAAAGCGCGTACACAATGTCGAAACCTTGTCAAAGCTTGATGGGCATAATCCTTGCATATACTCTTCCATTTTGGGATTTCCGTGTTCTTGAAAAGGTCGATATTTTGTTATATAATAATTTTGCTATAATGTGGAGTAAAAAATAATGAATTTCGTCATAGAAATATTATTTACATAAGAGTATTCGATAATATAATAAGTAGTATTCGATAATTGTATTTGGGAATTCCTATTTTTCTTTAGTGTACTTGTTTGAACAAGGTATACGAAGATGTTTATTTCTTGAACGCACTACTACCGTCTTATTGCCATTCTGAATGACTGTACGAAACCTACCTCTGACATATAAATATGAAAAAAATAATCATTGTTAGAATGTTAATCACGAATTGCATTAATTAGAAATAGAAAATGAATAATGAGCCTAACAGGTCTTGAGCCTGCATCCCTAGTCCAGTCAGATTCTAGATCTTCTGGATTCACACTAGATTCTGTGTCTAGTAAGTTTGACATTACTACGTAACGACAATTTGGTCAAGAAATATCGAAAGTAGATTACCATTATTTAAAAAATACATTATTAACGATTTACCGATATTTATGGATACCAATATTGTTTAACATATCTCGCAGAAATTCAGGATAAAAGTGATACTTCAACATACAACATACTGTAGATCTACTCCGAGAAAAAAATAACTCAAAAGCGAAGGATGAGTGACTATTGTAAGAAACAAAGCAGCTCCGGATGAATATGCAGATGAATGCGCGCACATGTGTCGCGTTAGTGAATAGACGGGCGCAAGACGTGCGGATTTGTTTTGTCGTTTTGTTCGCGTTCTTAATTATACTGTCAAGTTGTCAGACACTTTACGCCATCCGCGCATTCATGTCACCTCCACCGTCGACGTTGCGTCGTTTGGCTGCATTTACTTGTCGCACGCTGGATGACGCTCCAGCGTTGAAGAGAGGAAGAGAAGCGCAATGCCACCCGACGACGGCGGCCCCCATCGTGCGTAAGCATTGCGCACGTATTGTGCGCCCGATGATGTGCAATGACGCTGCCATATACTCCGGGGGCCCGCCTGACGGCTGCTGAAAGAGGCCGATAATAAACGCGCATTGTGCGCTTCCTTTCCGCCGCAGCATTACCACCGCACAATGGTCAATTACCTGTCGTGATATGGCAGACTATTCACGCGGCCTGACACGCAGTCTCCGAAGGAGGACTTTAAAGGTGCCGCAAAGCTCAAACTCATCCACCAGAAACCCGATGCGAAATCTGAATGAATCCATGCTCCCAGGCGAGAGAATAGATTGATGATTTTATCAATTTCATTTGTTCATATCTTTTATATTTCTTCTATCCGCACAATTAACTCTTTTTTGAATTTAAATAATGATTTAGTGCTTGTTATACATTGCATTATGTACAAATACAGATTAGTCGTAAAATTTAGAATCAGTCAGTTAAGAAATCAGGTGGGGAACATTTAGTCCGCCAATTCATCCAACAAAAAAATATATTTATTGCAAAAAAGCAACAGGCTATCTGTAGATATAATTCGAGAAAAAAAAGATCATAATCTTTCGGTTCATGAATATAATTTGTATAGTATTATAACAAAAATATATAATGTATAAGAGAAAAAAAATTACAAAATGTTTGCAATCAGTTCTTCATACAGAGACATTTGATTATCCGCTTGATTAATAAGGCGTAGAAATTTATGTAAAGACGTGGTTTTATGTACACATTTAACAGTGAAAGATTTTGAACGATTTTGAAGTATTGGTGTTATTCTGATTTTTTGATAAAGAAGAAGTTTGGAAGAATTATGAAGCTATCCAACAAAAAAATATATAAATATTTTTATTTCTTAATATCCTTAATTAATAGGTTAATAGCCTTAAAATGCAAATAAATCTTATATAAGAACTTAATTGAAAGTGTAATTTTATTTCGGGTGTCGACAATTTGAAGTTGTCTTATCTGTTCGTTTTTATGCCGTGCATCTTTTAATGTATCGCGTTGCTTAATGAGATTTATCGCAGGTCCTTTATAAAATAAATGTGTTTTCACAAACCCGTAAAATTCTAGTCGGCTTTAACTAAAGGAATGCTAATAGCCCGTCGCTCAGCACATAGTTTTATTTATAAATGCTCCTGTGAAAATACCAACGACGGCCAATTTATAAACAGCACAGGCGCGCATCCACGTCCCTGCTCTTTTGACGTGAGCAACGCTCGGCAATTGCTTGTAACCGACGAAAGAAAGAAACGGCTTAACGACACCCATTCTTCTTCTTCAACATCGCTGGGGCGATTTATAAATACTCGTACAATTCAGGTATAAGTATAAGTTTTGCTAAATATCAGCGCTCAAGTCGATTTCTTTGAAACTAGATCAATGTGCGTATGCCAAGCCTATCGCTGTCGGTACCGCCAAGATTAATAATTTATACATTTTATACAATTACAAAGTGATAAATGGATATCTTTATCATTGGATGAGGAAATTATGGTCATATTTCAACAAGATGAATGCGTCGAGTCGATGTGGATTGCGTGTGGGAAAGAGAGAGAATAACGCGGCCGTTTTAATAATTTGCATGTCGGTTGGTGATAAATATCTACACAAGATCAATTCGCAGCTCGTCCATTTCCGCGCGCTCGTTCGCTACGCACGCACACTCACTGCCTCAAAATGCTGCACCGGTTTCGATTAAAGCGCTGCGAAATCGCGATTAATTATTGCGGCCTGCGTGCCCGTTGCGTATCGCTCATATCTTTCACTTTTAATTTTAATCAGAGCCGTAAATTATACGAGAGAGAAATATGCGTTCAGTCGACAGTGTTATCGTGCACAAATTGCATGCCACTGCATACGTCAAACTGCAGCTGTTTCTGCAACTTTCCTGTAACACTTCGGGCGCGATTGTTGATGGCAGCGGCTTTGTGTCGGTTTTAATTTCGCTGGGAGATAGTAGATGAGAGATGGGAGATCAAGATCAAACGATTAGGTTCCGCTTGACGGATCAAGGTCATCCGAAATCCCCGTAGGGCTACCGGTAGTCCCGGTGGTACACTTCAAGCATAATCCCGCAAGACGTCTTTGCCATTGTGCGCCAGCTTCGTCTCGCCGCTCGTTTGACTTTCCACGGGCGCAAACTGCAAACAAGCTAATAATGGAATTGGGCCCCCACATCAAGCGGTTATGATTACAATCTCATCGCCACGCATGGATTGGCAATTGTTTGGCTCGGAAAGGGGCACGGATGTGGAAGACGAGGGATGTAGGTCCTCCACAACCCCAATTTTGATGCTTAGTGTTGATTCAACTTTCCACAAGCATGTGAGTGGTATATATCATTTGGAAACATAGTTTATCTAGGGTTGCCATATGACTTGACAGTTCTATACTTCTACCAGATTAATCAGCACTTTGAGGACCAAAATGATGTTACTATAATTGAAATCCCTTTCCTTTCAATGTTCCTTGGCTGAAAGCCCTTATATACTGAAGTTCATGCACAATATTGCACAATTCTAATGAATCATTCCCAGAGGAAATTCAACATGATTAATCACGCTTTCTCCTTCTTATCATAAACCCTTAGAATAACTGTCAAAGTACCGTCAGTCTCTGGTCTTCTGTTTATTAGCGTTTCCTGACCTGGCAAGCTACAGGAAATAATTATAAATAAGTCTATTCCGAGATTCAAAAGCCCAGAAGAATGTATTGTCATACCAAGGTTGTTTATTTTGATATCGAAGATCGCTAAATAGTTCAAGATTTGGCATCCCTGAAAATCTAGTTACAACACTGACAGATACTAAAAAAGAAAGAAAAGAAAAACGGTCTCCCCTAGTTATAAATATTAAATACTAAAAATTAAATACTAATCTGAAAGTGCAGTAGTTAAGGGTAGTATGTTAGGGTTGAAATGTCTGACAGGATGTAGAAGATTGTTATGCAAATATCAGAGTGTCTCCCAGCGAGTGGCGACAAACACACAAAAACCTAAAATATGACCTGATTAAAGTGTGTAATATGCGACAGAGCGAGGTGTGAGAGGTGGGAACGCACGGCAGGAAGTCGGCGATAAATCAGAGCGGGTAACAAAATTATACATCATTGTGATAACACCTTGCCTCAATCCAGGATAACCCGCTGCTACACTGATATAGAAGGCAAGTGAGAGAAAGAGGACGGAAGCATTTTCACCGCTGCGCGCGGTATTATTACGCGACTATTAACACGCAGCGAAAGGTAGTATTAATTAAAACATAACAAGCCCAATGTTAATTACGCCTGAGGCCGTATAACATATCCATAACATTAATATTATGTCGAGCTAATTAGCTTATTTAATTATCGTAAATTATCTCGTTGGCAAACGTTGCCGGATTTGATAGGATGTATCACTGTGTGCAGTACGAAATTAAAAGTTATAAGAAATGACTGTCGAATGGTGGTATGGCGGAATGGGGGTGGAGGGAGGCGGAAAACTACCAGCGGCTATCCGCATCCGTGCATACTTTGCGTATTATGTAGCTATTAATTATCATTTTTGCTTAATACCTACCGGCGCGGCAATGTTTTAATTTAATTTGCGAACCGCACAAATAACATACGCTTCATCGTTTTGCGATTTTGCATTTGCGCACATTTTCGTATTTGCATTCGTCGATGAAATAAATTTAATGATATTCTATGCAATCCCAGGACACATACAGGGCAATTGGCTGAAATGCAACTATTATTTTTTTTATCGTTTCGACACGTCAATAAATTACAACTAAATTGATATTTACAAGCTCACTGTAATATGGTAATGCATTATATTATATTTTCCACCATAAATTATGGCTGGCTTCATTGAATTTCAAATGCTAGTTAGAAACTTATCAATTCCAGCCGCAATTAACATTTTTATGCGCATTTTATTTCTAGCTGTGTATAAATTTCGTATCATTTACAATTTATGGCATCTCTCCTTCTCATTATATATGACGCATACGACGATTTGCATATAAATTTAATTAATGGCAATAACATTGGATTTTTATATGCCAGTTGACCCTGTGCATGACGGTGGTATAATAAACACACATAAAGGCAAAATTCATAAAGATATATAGATATGTCTATATTTATTTTACTAAAATGCGATTTTGCCGTGTGTTTACGGAACATTAATGAAATATTTAATATGCGGCCCGCTTTAAAAGCCTTTGGTTATAAAATAAACTTATATAAATTGCGATTCATAATTGATACCATTAAAATTGTAATTTATTAGAAGCATTCATTTTGCAACTAGTCAGGACTAGTCTGATTATATCAACTGTTTTTATTCGAACACTTTACGCTATGCAACACTCTGTATAAGAGACAATATATTTCTACATTATTTTTCCATAATTTCTATTAATTAATGCCATTTGCATCAATTCCCATTCCATAATGATACCTCATTTGCATTCATGTATGTAGATTGCCGCGTACGGCGCAGTAATGGAATCTCGCAATGAATAAACTCTATATTAGTATATGCTAAATATACGCGAAGCATTTATAGATTCGAATGTTGAAAATAAAAACTATATTAATGGCAATTGGATGTTAACATTTCATTCGGCGAGTAGCGCTCATAAAATTTTAATTAATTACATCACACAGCGGTGTAAACAGCGCCACAACAATTCAATCAAATTCTGTAACAAACTGACTTGTCAAATTGTGACATATTATAATTAATTTTACCTGCGACCTCTACCGAAAATAAACAATAACGCATAGTACCCAGATCAGATCTCTTTACGCACTCTCTTCGAGCCGTGCGTTTTTGTGTATACGCTTGGCGCTGTGTGTTTTAAGGTCTTTAGAGGAAAAAAGCACTGCGCCTGTTTGATCGATATTTTTTTCACGGAAATTTGGCGTCTAAACAAAATGGTCGTAGGTAAAGTATAGTACATTACTCGAACGCAAACATTATTATATTACAGCGTTATGCAACTTTTGTTCGTGCGGAATATGCAGTTTACTGCTCTTGTTGCGTAATATACAATTCTTTACGCCTGTTGAATAATATACACATTTCACTATCAATTTTAATTAAGTGATCACACATATCCTACGGGTGCTCATATCCATACTAGTAGAACACATAGTTCAAGGCAAGTCAGTAAGGAAATGACTGCACATATGTCAGTATTTAGCCCAGCATCATCGGTGCACGATATCTTTTTGCAATATGTTGTTGAATTTTATATTCCTTCTTGGAAATAATCCGTGAACATAATCCCCAAGGGCTAATTCCAGCGAGCCTGTAATAAATTTGGTACCATTTTAATCTAGAGAACACCCTGTTCCCATGAAATCAGTTTTAGCACAGCCCCATCGGTGCATTTTTTTACAATGCGCTGTTGAATTTTATATCAATTTTTTGAAAAAAAAGTCCTAAAAGGGGCAAGATGTATGGCATACTACTGTATATAATACATTTTGAATCAAACTACTCCTGAGAAAACCCTCTTTCCGATAATAGCAATTTCATTTGCCGCACGTTGCGCCCGCGCTCTGTTGTCGAAAAATATCCTGTAATATTTTCAGACATAATAGTCGTAGAAAAAGCGTAGAATGCCCTCTCCTCAAAGGGTACCATTCCATGCTCTTTGGGGCAGGTGGAAACAAGCATAAGTAAGCGTACGCCAAAAACGGTATTGATAAGCTCCAAATGAAGTGAATTAATGCACGCATTTTTGTTTAAGTTGTTATGCCCTCCTAGTATTAAGAAAACTTCCAAACATCAGTATTGAGCAAGCGTTTGTCATAACCAGGAGCTGCATTTAACAAGTAACTAATGAAATGTACTAACGCATGTATTTTTGTTTTAGTCATCATGGCATCTTATATCGAACGATACTCGCGTGTAAACAGCATTCTGCGTTTCTTAACAACCTTTTTAAATATAAGGAAAATAAGAAAGTCTAGGTCGTATACCTTAACCTTTCAAAGCTTCAACATAAACTCTAATCGTTCCTTATCTTCCTGTTTCCAATATTCACCACAATTCATCATTAATATAACGTTAACATGCTTTAAAAAACTCAATTTGAATATGTGGAATGTTAAATAGTATATCTTATAATGTTCGAACAATCATAATTAATTGCAAACTCACGCCTTTTAGTACCCCATAATGAATACAACACGTAAGGCTTTTAATAGCGCATTATTAAAGCGGCAGTCGTAAACTTGTTATGCGCGAGTGTGTTTTCTACGCCAGCGCAACAAATTGCCATCGCGCAATCGCAAACATCGCAGACACAGGCGAGAAACATTTCGACAGCATTCAAAGAGATTTATTAATAAATGACTGCCATTCATACGCTCGTAAGTGCTTTCAACAAATCTGTCGACATGAGAGAAGATGCAAATATCCGCGCGCTCACGTACTCTTCGCGTCTCGCATTTCGCATTACAAACAAACGCAATCGCTACTCCTACTCGTACTTTAACTTCTACTTTGTGCGCAAATATCATCGACGTCTTGCCGCATGTAAATTAAGACCAACTTCTGATAAAAGTGAATACAGATGCGTACTTATTTATTTA
>JAODAC010000012.1:1524190-1536312 GCA_027575185.1 Mimaenictus wilsoni | reverse complement strand
AATTTTAACAAATTTGAATGTGTCATTTTATTATCTATCGATAGAGGTCAAACACAATATAATTTTATGGAGCGCGGAGTAATCTCTAACTTCTTCAGAGAAGAAGGATCAAATTAGTGGTTTCCTGACTACCTAGACGAATGGATTTCAAGTCTCCATTTAGAACGTTTCCGAATTCTGAATACAACTAATTGTAAGTCAAGAGAGAAATTGAGTTATTCAATCTGCCTACCGGTCTATCGTAACATTAAGATACCTCATATTAGAAACGTGTCTGTACGTGTTCATCTCAAGTTGTCCTTGAACAGGAAAAGTAAAATAATCTCTTGGGTTCTTCGGATTACCAAATCGAGATCAACCTGTGGTACTTAAAAGCAAATCAGAAGTATAAACAGTGCGCAGACATATTGTGACACCCCATGCTGGTATTACTTATGTCTGCGTGGTTTGTCTAAACTTAGCTCATCCACAGCTCGTTTATCAGGCTTTGCGGTGTGCGCGATGTTCGGGCCCATATAATTAGATTGATGTGCGGATGTTGATATCGTCGGGGAGCGCGCAAAAGGAAGATCAAAGGACGCGGCTGGAAACATCAACAAGCACGCGGCAAATTGAGGCCCACGCCGCCGACTTTTACAATTCATCCATCGCAGTGAGCTGGCGCACATGTCGAAATGCAACACGCATTAACAGCTCATTCCTTGTGTGTGCCGCTGGTGCTGTGCGGCAAGGGGAGGAGGCAATTAAGCGCAACGTTATTTATGAGATGTCATTATCATAGGACAATGTAAACACGCGCCTGCATAGAAACACGTAGACCCAATCCTATTTCTTCATTTCGATTCGTCATGATTAATTCGGCAAGCCGCAATGATTTCGCATGCACGTCAATCATCCGGCCTTTCTCTTGCTCTGACATGAAATTGTAAAGAATTGATGGTCACGCTACAGGAGGTCTTATATGGTTACTCTGTACTCAACCAGATAGAAGTTTTTGAAACTCTACTCGTTTTCCAAACTTGTCTAGCTCTGCTTCGTTCTGGCTCCATATCCTCATATACCGTTCCAATTTCTTCAAATGGGAAATCGCATAGAATTTTGATAGGGAATTTCCCATTTTAATTTGTGTTTATACTACATTCTCGTTGGTCGAATTTGATATCCCTTACAAAATTTTGATATTGATGGCAAGTGGTTTGGTTAATTTGTATAGGGAAACCATATCAAACTTTCACGAATCGCCCATTACATTTCCTAACCCTTTCTCTACACTTACAAGAATACCCTTCACGTTTTGAGAAACATTGCAGTACCTGATGAGTGGTAATCATCATATTTAGTCTTTACAAGAAAAATATAACATTAGTTCCCTTCCAAAATTTCTCTTAAACTGACTACATCTAGATCAAGGGAAGTTAAAATAGCACAATTTCTGATGGGAGGCATTCCATAACTATTCCTGATTCCTGTCCTGATTTTTGACTGTTCATCATATTTGACATTTAGTTCGATCCCTTTGAAAAACTGTGCCACATGAGTGGTTTCCTGTCAAGTTGGCCGGTGACTTAAGCTCTATAAACACCCATGATGAAATGTTTTTTTTATTCTTTTGTCCACGTTCGCATTGAAAACTTTTCCACAGTCATCATTGCACCAAAGGGGTTCGTTTACCGCACGTATGGAACATGTTTATACCGACACTAATACCGCATCGAAACAGTTAATGCACAACAATGCGCGAGTCATTCCAGCGTGAAAGGATTACGAGAATAATAAATAGTTGAGCTACGTCGTTCATGTTGTTGCAGCTGGAGTAGGAGGGGCTTTTGGGAACGCTTTTGAAAATTTGGTCAAACACGAACTTGGAATAAAAAAAAATAAAGACCAACCTGAAACTGGTGCAAGTTTTCCGGGAGCAAGTCATTGTTTTCGCCATGTGTGTGAAACGATATTTGCGCTGCGTCACTATTGTCATCAGTGTGGAGCAATTTATTTGAATTGCATCCTGCGAAGACGGCGCAGTGCATGAGAAGATAGGCGCATCGCAGGAGAGAGGCGGAGAATGAATAATTAGTCAAAATACCCTTTTGCGGACACGTTCTACGCTTTCAACGACTTCGGGAACGGCGGCGATGGTGATGGCGTTCCGGCTCGCGGCGCATTAATAACAAACGAATGATCGATGCGTTTTGCGGCTCTTCAAAATGTCGGCGTTGAAGTCTTCCAAGTTGGCAGCAATTGTTTACCGAGCCACCTTCGTCGGTGTGTTAATAGAACGACAAAAGCTGTGATTTGTACGGCGTAGGCGGACGAAAGAGTAATGGCGGAACCATTGACTTCGACAAGAGTTTCCTGAATACCATAATTTTTCAAACGATGATTTTATTCATAATATGTTGGTCACATATTCAGGACAATACAGGATTTCACAAATTTACTTTGTTGAAAGTTTAAATAGTTAAAATTAGGGGTCTAAAACTTGTGGGGAGGTTTGTGAATGCAACCAAGTGACCACATTGCATAATTTAAAAGCGATTTGTGTACAAATTAGTATATAACGATACAAGGGTGGAAACGGCGATTTTGGGTACGCTATGCTCAATAGCAGTTTAGACACGAGTGTCGTTCGGTACTTGTTTTAGGTACATGTTTTAGAAAATATTTGTTCTAAAGTCTTCTTTATGTATAACTCTTGTTAAAGAGAGTCCGTGACGACTAAAACAAAAGTACGTACGTCAATGCGTTTAATTAGAAGCTTCTACGAGCTTGTTCTACAGGATTTGGATGCACTCTTGACGATTTTGGTAGACGCTTACACCAAAACGCTTGTTTCTACTCGCCTATGCATGCGTCAAAGCCACATTTCGATGCATCTAACCAAAAACGTATTTTATGCCCTATTTCGTTTAGAACATAAAACTGTTTCAAAGTTATTTTACTAAATTTGTACCAAAAATTCAAAAACAATTATGAATCATTTTATGTTAAATTACCTAGTTATGCATTTATATAGTTATTTTTTGAAGGAACAAAAGAGGCAACTTTTATCTTCATAGAACTTGCTGGAAAGTATAAATGGTAATTTTATGTCGTTTTTTCTTTCTTTCGTTGTGGCTGAAAGTAATTTATCTTGTGGCAAAGTGTGAGTTTAAAAGAAATTTTAAAGAAAGTTAATTCGCGGAATAAACAAATAAATCAGGGAGTGGATATATTGAGGCACTTATTTTAATGGAATGCCCACTCATTTATCAAAGTCTGTGAGAGAGGCGCGTACTTGAGCGCGAAGGCGGTGGCTGGCGGCGGCAGTAAAGTCAGCTTCGGTGGCGGCGACAACGACATAATTTATGAGGAAAGGAAATAGTTATTTCAATTTGAATCGGCTTTTTCAAATCGCCGCCACGTTTCTGACGTTGGAAACGTGCACAAGGACCCGACCGGGGCGCACCTTCTACCACCAGCTCCACCCAAACGGCCGGCGGCATGTCCCCCCGAAATCGTCGGCGTTTTTCGTAATTAAGGACTTGCACAATGATCAATGGCGTGTGCTTGGCGCGCCGAGGCGGATCCAGACGTGCCCTCGGCGCGCACTCCTCATTAATCCCGGCAGCGAGTTCGTTATTAAAAGAAATTGAAGAAATATGGAGGCGGAGCGCATTTGTAAAATTGTCATCAGTCGTGCGCGATTTTCGAGTGGCACAGCGGATTGCTTCCAGTTGGCGTTCGTGCAACTTGGTCTGGCATCGCGAGGAAGTTTAATCAAGTGCCCCTCGGGGGTGTGCAATTGAATTAACGCGTTCCCAACGACGACGTGGAAGAATGGCTGACTTTAGCTAGAGAGAGAGAGAGAGGGCGAAATAAAATATTTATATTTCACTCTTTTGCTTTTAAATGTTCAGTAAACTATTACCTCACTAAATTTATATAAATGCCTTTTAATTATTTAGAATTTTGTAAGTTTGGTTGCATAATGCTTTCTTAGAAAGTTTTACTTCCTGGACTCTTAAGTTACTGATTAAACTTTTCGTATTATTACTATCGCCCTACTAAAACTCAATAAATCTAAACGTACGCAGCAAAATCAAGCAGAAATACGTTTACCACTTTATCGGCATGTCGTGCTCGACACTCAGCGCACAATGTGGGTGTGACTCAATAAATTTATAGCGTGCGATACTAATAGACACCTACGGCGGTACTAATTGCATTGTCGTAATACAGCAAATAAATTTGTAAAGTGTTGAACGGCTGGCAGTAACATGCACGCCATTTGTGGCAACAGCCAAAAGCAAATATATAAATTAAGGATTATAAAATATGAGAAAAATACACAGCGTCAATTACATTAAGCGTTGACAAACACATCCTGTAAATTGCAGCTTAATAAATATCTTGGGCGATATCAGGAGAGTGGGATACGTGAGCGCTTGCGTCCGCATAAATTACCCATGATCCGTAAAAGATGGCGCAAAAATTGCGTTTGCAAATGTATTCAATATATTCCTCACTCGTAGGCCCCTCAATTCACATCCCACACGCACGCAAGAAGCGCTTTCGAGCATTCCAAGGTGAAACTGCACTTCAACGGCGGCAGTATGGGGCGCTATCTGCGAGCATTTGCGATTTTACAAGCGCTATCAAACACCGATAACAAATAAATAATCCCCGATGCGCGGCTGAATACTCGGGGCTTGCGCTGAAAATAAACCTGCAATGAAGTCGCAAACGACTTTTTGGGGCCAAGTCCGCGCGCGCAATCGTTTTACAACGCCATGAATTATTTTCGTTACAACATGCTCGACGACAATCGTAAAAACACGATACTAATGCGCCGGCGACATGCTGGATTTGTGTAAAAACGCGTCCACCTGACAGGCGTAAATAAAGTCGCTTGCACCGGATCGAACGTAATTTACAGTAAACTCTTGTATTTCATGCTTACGTGACCGACCAACGTATTGATATCAAATTGGAAACACATAGTAAAATATATATGACCCTGTGGGTTTTGTGCAATTGTTGTAATAACAATAGACTTTCAAATAGATTATGAGTACAATTTTCACTATCTAAGATATTCCACTTAATAAAAACAAGGGCTTTAGGCTCGGTAATTCGGTTAGAAGAAACGGATATTTTTAAATTCAAAATGTTGAAGTTACCAAATGCAGAATTAACTCGTAATATTTTTCCTATTCCAGTTACATAACATGCAGATTTCATTATCTATTATCTATATTAAGTAATTGCATACACATCCTACAGCCGTAATCTTCCTGCAGAGAGATAAAATTGTCCCATTTAAAATAACCCTTAAAATTAAATTTTGACATTCAATACTGAAGCTTGCTCTTCTTCCTGCTTATTTGTGATTCTTGGCAACAGGGCCCTCTGAACCAGAATTATCTCAACACAAAAGAAGGAGGCAGAGAAAACATAAGATAGAGAAGCACATGTTATATTAGTGATCTTGAAACAAAATTGTTTAGTTCAACCCAATTTGATGGATGGCGCTAGTAAGTAATCGGCTATATTCGATGTTTCCGACCAGCGACGAGTTTTGAAATATTAATAAACAGTTCTGTTTCATTTATGGCTCTGAATGACATAACCTTTTTGCTTTCGATATATTGTCAATACTTGATTTAAAAAGACATTATAGACTGACTAGATGCACATGCCGATTGAATCGATCAGTTTCTTTCCCGTAATGTAAGTCTGCATATAATTTCATTCTTCAAAGTGACTAAAACCTTCTAGCTAGTCACTCTCTCGAAAACAAAACACGTGGTAAGCAGCATATTTTCAAATGATTTTAAAACCCTTCGTCGAAGAACCTAGAAGGTTTACATTTGATGATAATAATATGTAATATGTTTTAAAATAAATATGTATTTGAAAAAATGCCTTTAAGTTTGAAAACAGTATTTAAAATTAATGAAATCAAATAGCAAAAAGTGGCACCACTCTGTATTTGCGGCTTGGGTTAAACTAAAATCTGTCGCAACTTTTACTGCGGCACTTGTGTTACTATACATATGTATGTAAAGAATATATTCTTTAATTAGTTTCGTTACGTTTGGCTACCTTGCTTTGGAATATATTCTTTAAGTTTACAAAATGTTTCTTTGAAATTTACACAACCGCCTTCTCTTTATATTTCACGGCTTTAATCTAGTTGTTTCAAAACAACGGCCAAAGCCTATCTTGACCAAAAATAACGAAAATAATTAAAGAATATATTCCAAAGCCTACCATTGACCAAACATAACGAAAATAATTAAAGAATATTTACGGTTATGTATCAAAATAAACTACTGACATTACTGACAGCAGAACGGCAAAACCATGCATGCATTTTCAAATAAAAACCATGATATTAAATTTTAAAAGATGATTTCTTGGAAAAATCAAAGAGGGTCTCGAAAATTAAAGGAGTAGCAGAAGCTAACACAAAATTTAAATTTAATGGAGGAGAAAGCCCTTGATTCAATGGATTATTATACAAACTGTTTTTATTAATTCTGTTAGCGGTACATCCAAAAAATAATGATTTAAATTGCCAATTTCACCACAGTCACACGAATTTGAAGTCCGCCTGCCTATTCGAAATAAATATATAGTTGAACCGGAAAATCCAGACAAAAGACGACATTTAAAAGAATAAAAGGTTCTACCATGACCTTTGCCACATTAAACCCGAAAGAAAGACACTTTTTTGATTGAGTCAAAAAGGCATCGTCCTGAAGACTCTTTATCCCATCAATTCTACGAAGGTTATTTTTAACGAAATTATTTAAATCCGAAAAAGAAGGTTTATAAAAAATCGAGACAGCAAGTGAGGGATCTAAAGACGTTTTAGCCAAAGAATCTACCATTTCATTTCCATGAATATTGGAATGTCCCGGAATCCAACATAATTTCACATGTTTCAATTCAAATAATAATTTTCTAATTCTTGAAATTACCCTGGGGAATTTAAATGAAATATTAACTGAATTCAGAGAATCAAGGACAGACTTCGTATCCGTAAAAATAACTGTCGGAAAAATGTGCGAATGCTGATTATATTCAATAGATTGTGCTATTGCAATCTGATCCGTGGTCTTCGTTTTGTAATGTCAGATTGTCAAATGTGAAATACTAAATCAAACTTTTTCCTTTAATCTGTCTATAAAATCATTAATTTACAATTAATTTTAAATTACAAATGTATCTAAAATATAGTGTAAATAGTGTAATAAGTCTGGTATTTCTAAATTCGGAATATTCGAAATAAAAATTCAACCAAAAAAATTGTACCCGGAGCCCACCTGGGCAGCACAGATGGTAGTGATTCGCCTTACCACGCAGTCGGACGGGGTTCAAGTCCCCGAGGTGGGCTCCCACATGTGTGAATTAATTAATTAATTAATTAATTCACACAAAAATCAATCACACAAAATCCACACCATTGAAATCACAAACTATCACAAAATCACAACTATTACAAAAAAATCACACACCAAAAATCGCATCGCATCTCACTAGAACTATAACAAAACAAAAACCCGAGGCAATCTCAACACTCCACAAGAAATCAACACAACACCAAAAATCAACAATAACAACATCACATTATCATGTAAAAATATAAAAAAGATAAATAAATAAACATGTATCCAGGCTGAAGGACCAGATAGGTCGATGGCCAGGTCTACGGACCAAATACAATTTTTTTTTGTACCCGGATTTGAAATCCGGTTTTAAAATTTAAAACTCAAGTTTTCTACATAATAAATTTTAGAAGACAAAATATGTGTTCTAAGAATATGTATTCAATTTTATAAATCGGTCATTGGATTTTAAAACCATTTTTTTCAGTTGGCATTTTATTTTTAAATTAAGTTTTCTCTTAAAAATTTAAAAATTACCGGAAATAATAAAGTTTAATAATTTAAAGGCAGCTAAAATGTCACATAACTCAAAATACAGAGTCCTTAACATAAATGCGCAACGAGGGTGTTAATTAAAGCATTAATGCGACGAATAGGAGGGTGCAGGCGTGCTATTACGATATTATAAACTCGTAAAGCATCTGCCGACTGTCAGTTTGTCAATGTCGTGCTGATGGCGGAACGAGCACGCCGGGAATCGTCGGGAGCTTCCCCGGGTGCCATGGGTTCCGGTTACGGTAATTAGCCACCGCATGTTGTATCTGCCCCCGCAACGCAAACGCCGCACCGTCACCATGCCGGAGCGTGCACGTCGCCACCGCAGAGCCGGGGATGAATGAATGGCATTCGCGGGACGGTTTGGGGTTGATTGAGTGACAGCAGCAAACGTGGTCCGTGCCCGGCCACCGGGTCGAAATCAGCGGGGACCTAATATAATGTACTCCACCCTTACCTATCCCAAACCCCTGTAAACTGACACATTCGCTCTTGTCACTTCAGGTCGCATTTCACGCCGCTATCTGGCATTGGTAACAAATTGTCTGCATGGTACTTGCCGGATCTTTTATGACACTTGTGAGAACTACTGACAGTTGACAGGATGGGTTTGCTCATCTACTTGATATGAGATTTCAATGTTTTTGTCAGGATGGACAGTTTTTTGTTGTTGAAAGTTTGAAGTATTAGTTTAGAAAGAGGATTTACTTTTTACTCGGGGTCTAAGGGTATTCTAAAGTTCAGGTGTCCAGAAATGATGAAATTTAGTTCAAATATCCCATGTATTGCATTTTTTCATGACATTGATATTTGACATATTGACACGTCATTTCTAGGAGTCAAGAGATGGCTTTCTGTGATTTAGAGTATCTTTACATTTAGAAATCAATAGTAAGTTAGTGTTTTTTGTTTCTTTCTCAAAGTGCAATTTTACACTGTGATAAATTGAAGAGGTGGCAACGAAGACGAGTTGCCATGTTTTTTCACTCGCTTCGCCTGTATGCGAGTTTTTCTTCTGCTCGGCTTCGTTCACGAGACATTACACGCCAGACAATCAATTTGAAAATCACATCCCTTAAACACAAATGTACTGCCATTTGTTTTCCGAGTGGTAGAGGGCGAAACGCTCAGACAATACGGCGTATATATAAAAAAGATAAATGTGGCAATTCGAGGCGGTTACCGCCGACTCCCCTTCGGCAATCAATTATGAAATATGTGAAAACATAAAAATGAATCCACCACCCTCGCAAGTTCGCTCCAACTTGGCGACCCATGAACGTTCCGATAAATCTTTGATAGCAGACAATTTTAAAATGATGAAAAATGCTTCCAACTTTGCGCCACCACTCTCGCCGCCCGAAAATGCTCTAAATTAGCTTTAATTCATATAACTTTAATATACGCCTTCGCTAACTTGATTAACCTTCCTAATTTGACAGCTTAATGGTCCCATTTAGTATATTTCTAAACACTCTGTGGAAGAATTGAACAGAATGAAAAATGATACAAATTCCCTTTCCGTTTAAATTGAGTGAGGATTTGCAGTCGCGCTCGGAAACAGCCCTTCAATATTTCTAATAATACCAATCCACTTGATGTGGCTTATTCTGAAATCTATCAATTTTCTTCTACCGTTTTGTCCGATTCGCAGCGACATCCCACTTGCGAAGTTATTTTAGGGTGGTTTCCGCTTTTAACTTCTCGTTTTCCTGCCGATCCGGGCGATCGAAAGTTTCATTGGCTTCACCTTCAGCTTGGCCGCTGCCTTCGATGACTGCGTGATAACACCTTTACACATCGGAATGGCAGCGGGAAGCAAAGATTGCTCCGCGTGCAATGGTAATTTAAATAAACTGCAAATAGGGATTTAACCCTTAATAGACCTCGTCGACGTTTATCGCCTGCCGCTTTACGAGTCTCGAATGGAGGCCCTAATCTGATCTGATATTCGTGCGGCTGGGCGGCGGCAGTTTCCGTTCCTGCTGGAGTTTTACACGAAAACCAAGAGAACCCCTCAAAACTGCTGGTCCAAAACAAATTACAAACTCGGAATGATATCAACAAAAACCCTTCCAATTTATTTTACATTCATACCACGTGTTATTTTAAAGATTTAAACGTTTAGATCAGTGACTCTATACATACGTTCCTTGGCTTGCATTATACACAATTTTTGATCAGAATGTTTTAGAATAACATTCCAGAAGAGACACATTTCTTCTTTCCTAACAGCAAAATATTTAAAGCGTTTTTTAAACAAAAGTGTAATAAATTACATATTACTAACCTATGTTTGAATAAGAAAATTGCGTTATATTAATGTGATTGCCAGATGCTAACTATCTTGATAATACTCATAAAACCATCGCGTTATGTGATGCACGCGAAATGGAACGAGGAAGCGCTCATCAAGGCATAGACGCGTTAAGCGTAATTTACTTATGCTAAACTGCGTTATTAAGCCATTAAACCATCACACAAGCGGTTTTATAGGTATGTGCCAAAAGAAAACATTCGCTTGTCAGAATTAATGAAGACCAGGAGTGATAACTTCCGTGAAGTTGATCATAAAGACGATAATTCAATGCTCTACATTCCCAAGTCTAATAATATTCATTTATTTACGACTTGTGCTTCATTAGGCAATTTTATTTCATAAAAATAACGTTGGCATACTTATTTACATGAAAATTACTTGGTGATAATTTACGTTAATTCAACAGTTGCTAGAGATAGCGGATGGGAATTGAAAGCTAGTTGGTTGATGATACGAGATGTTATCTTGGTCTGTAATTCATAATTAGATATTTAAGTCTCCTTAATACGAACAGAGACCTCTACAAGTTGAACAGCAGAATTTTCTAAAGCCTTTAGGAAATACATGAGATACCAAAAAAGGCTATTGTATTCTTGGTTACGTACACTTACATTTTTAAGTGTTTCTTTGCAGAAATAACCAGTATGAAGTTAGCAGACTATAAATTATATAATCTATTCTATGGGTTTCCTATGGGAAAATGTTTTTTGTCTACTGCTAACTTCCCATCGGTAAATATCACAAAGGTTGTTCGCATGATTGTCGAAATTTACGACTTTATTTGGCGGTGTCGACACGATATTTAATTAGAGGTTCGATGTTGGTGCGGACAGAGCATGCGGTCGGTGGCGGGTTCCGGGGGGCGCGGCCCTCGACACGGCTGGTAGGTAATTAAGGCGACACTCCAGCCCGTGCAAGTCAGGAGGAGACAGTTTCGGTTTGTTCATGTCGTGGAGCATCGTGTTACGGGTTACCAACTATCTGTCGACGCTATCTAGATCGCAACGGCACGCTGGAGAGCATCATGTGGCCGGTCGCCCACCGCCCATCGCCAGCGACTATCTATCTATCTCTATGGCATTGCAGCACATCCCGAGCATCCTTCTCAGTTGTGTGTGGAAAAAGTAAATTTATTACGCGCCGGAGGTCGACGGCGGGGGTCTCGGGCTCGATTGGAATTGCCCGCATAAATCTCCACCACTGTTCAGCGGCGTGCTCTCAAACCACCTTATTTTAACGACATCAAAGTCACCACTCGACCATACAATCCCCCGGCCCTTCCACAAAACGTGTGCAAGCGCTTTTCGCTCTCATTTCCTCGCTTTATCTCCCAGCGATGGTGCAGCTTATTCCGGAACTGACGGCATGTGGTCGGGACATGTGTGAATCGGAAGTGATACACGAATACTTAATTGACAGTTCTGTCAGTTCTTCAAAAAATAACATACATTTCATTATTACTTGTTGTTCCAGACAAAACCATTTCCTTCCACTAAGTTCACATCAGTACCTTGAAACTAACTTTTACTTTGGATAGACCCATAGCTCCCATAGGAAAATTAATTGTTCGTGAAAATACACACTATTATAAATTGCAAAGAAAGTGTGTACAAAATTACACATAGTAAAAAACTAATCACTATAAACCGTCATAAATTACAAAGATAACAATACGAAGAATCATATTTTAGCTACCAACACGCACATCAACATAGTTTTTCAAATTTGCATAATTATTCGTTCAGTTTTTTGCTTAATTAAACAGTCCCTCGCTACAAGCAAATGAGCGTAAATGAAATGCAAAAAAAGCAACACCACACTATCACGCCCTAAATACGCAGCAATATTTTCCGCTCACCACGCAAGCGATATAT